>CAHIKZ030000408.1:415000-652500 GCA_903632075.3 Acanthosepion pharaonis | reverse complement strand
AAATATATGTTTTGGGTATATTGTCTTTCAACTTTTATAACCCCTTGCATCTTAATGGTTTTATTACCTTGCTTGGGGTGAAATGATTAGAAACAAAAAACACTCATAAAATATTTCTAAATAGGAAAGTGAACCTTCCTAACAAACCCAACAAATCAAAATACATTGTTCTACCCACCAACTCTATCACAACTACAAATGAAAAATTAGCTAAGCTTAACATAAAATTTGTAAAATAATATTTAATTAATATAAAACAAAATAATAAGCTAAAACTTGGAGAAATTTATTCAGTTACCTGTATCATTGCCACAAAGAATACACCGGGGAAACCTAAAGAAATTTAAATAAAAGATTATATGAACACAAAAGGGATGTTTTACAAAACAACACACTCAAAGCATTAGTTGCTCAACATAATGAGTCTGACCACAATTTTGATTTAAAAAATGCTACCCTAATTAAAAAAAAAAAGAAAGCAATTTACTAAGACGAAAATGTTTAGAAAGTGCTTTAATCACTAGTTCATCCACAATAAATTTGTGTCCAGGTTTTTATAACATTTCACCTTTCTTGGCAGATCTCTTATCATGATAATGTGGGATATTTAATAACAAAAATGATGGAAACAAAAAGAAAAAGAATCTAAATGAAATCTGCTAGATTATAGACCCAAAACAGACATTTTTTTTTAATTTAAATTTCTCAGTGTCCCCACTCATTTTTGCTCACATCACGGTCAACATCATTTCAGTCTAATGAACTCCTAATGGATGAAACCTGTCATGCAAAATCTTTTACCACTTTGTTATAGTTTTTTTCAGACAGTGTGTAATCAGTGGAAACATGGTGAGTAATAACTGATCATTACTAAAATAAGAACTCTATGAGATATTCCTAGATATGACAAATTTTGTGACGTAGTAATTGTGAGTTCAATCCCTGGGCCAGGCAGTGTCTATTTGAACTCTGTGGAATTGGGGCAAGCAGTAACTGAGCAGTACTAAACATAATATCCCTAGACATTTATTAAAAAAACATGGCTACCTACTCGAACATATGTTCCCATTAAAATATAACATTTATATCAATGACGAAATAAATAAGCATATCAATAAGTCTGTAACCTGATAATAAAAAATGCTTGTAGATTAACCTAGAAGAGATTTATTTTTTCAACATAATCTCATTCCTTCAACTTAATTCATTAGTGAATAGTAAACTGAATAATATACAGAGAAAATTTCCGATCCAAATTCATTTCATCATATGTCAGACTAATTCATTTGTTCTCATCTGTAAAGCTTGCTGAAACATCAAAATTATTAACAAAATTCTTCCTTTGTAACATTTTGCTGTCCTAGATTTGCAATGGTGATGCCAAGTGGCAGTGCCCTTTTTATTATAGTGCAAAGATATTTATGAAGCTGGAAGGGGAAAAGAGTAACTATAGATGGAAAAATATTTAACAATTCACCTTTAATAATATTAAGGATTTTACAAGATATGTGTTGATATGGTCAATTCTGACAATATCAATAAACTTGTATTAGGAATTGACCGTAGTCAGGATCATCAAGTCAATGCAATTGATTCTTTCTTTAGTTGCATAGTAAGTGCTTTAGTCACAGGCTACATACAGTTTTGAATTTACAGTTTTCTTTCTCCTAGCTTGGGTGCCACCCAAGGCTATAGAACCCAGTCTGTTCTACTATTTACCTATAGCTGGGGTGGGGAGAAAAGTTAGCTTCATCATTTTCCAAGGGTATTAGCACATGATAGCTCTCCAATTCATCAATTCAAGTCATAATAAGAATATACTGGATATAAAAACTGAGTTTATTTTTATTGCTATTAAATAATAAACTGCTACTCCCAGAATTACTATATATTAATATAATACTAGAAATACCTGTGTAAATTTCACTGTTTACCTATTTGAATTTTCTGATGAATCTTTATTCTTTAGTTCAAGATTGAATTAGTTCATGGCAAGTTCTATGACAATAAAATATCAGTAGAAATTCATCTATCACATCATTAATATTTGAGGTTAACAACTTTAACAAAATATTACAACAACAATCATAAATATGAATGCTGGTCATTATTTATAGAAGTAAGGGGATACAAATGAAAAGATTTGAAATTGACAACTTTTCCATTTCACTGAAACAAATGTTAAGCATATCAGAGTGTTATGACCTCTTCTTCTCTTTTCTTCTTTTTTCTTTCTTTTTTTCTTTCATTTGCACACTGAAATCAAGTTGCATCACTGATATGTCTTTTCCATCTTTTCACACAATCAAAACAGAGTAGTGCATTATTTATGAGATATTGGCAAGGCATAACGGTCTTGCTAACTGAGGAACTAATGGAAGAACAAGCAGAATTATGGGTGAAGATATTAATTGAAGATAGCAGCTTTGGGCTTATAAGATTAGATCTTGTTAACCATAACTCTATGAGATGTGTTCTCATGAGTACTCCAGTAAGCTGATCTAATCATTAGCAAAATAATTCAGTAGAAGGTACTTCTTTTTCTATTATTTTCATTTAGACTAATATCCTCATCTTTGTTATTTTCACAACATTTTGGCTGTTGTACCCTCCAGTCTTATTTGGGTTATCTGTCAATCCAGGTGACATGCAGTAAGTTTTGAAATGAACCCATGGACAAAAGTCTAAAGAATTAAAGTGTTGGCTCATGAATTTTGTGGCTGCAATAGCTGGGTTGAGTAGTACAGACTCAGATTCAGTGGAAACAGGCCTAGCAGTAAGTTAGCAGTACAAAAGAAGTAATTTTGAGTTCAAACCCTGGGCTAGGTAGTACAGACAATCTCGGTGGAAACAGGATTAGTAATAACTGAGCAGTAATAAAAAGAACAAGACGAGATATCCCTAGACATATTCAACAGAAGAGAACAGTCTACCTCATAGATTAAATAAAAGGTTCAGTGTGAAATTTTCTGAAGTTTACCCAGATCATATCTGATGTTGGACTGAGAGCACAATGGCCAAATCATGAAAACATCAACAAAAACGAGGATAATAGTCCGAGTGTAAATAATGATAACTCCTCATCCTAGAAATTCACGCCGGTGGTAGTTTTGTTTAATGGCATTGCCTTTCTATCTTTTGAAAATTAAAAATAACTAAATTTTATATTGGGTGATTTTTTTCTTCTTTTGCTGAAATGATGTTTAAAACAAAAAGACTTCATAACAATGATTAGATATAAAAAAGATACAACCTGAAGAGAATTGAAACTCCAAAATAAAGATAAAACATCTAGATATTTATATTTTTGTATTTGCTTGATTTTGATATCCCCAATTTGTAATTCACATGTTAAGCTGTCCCTTTTGCTAACAACCATCAAATTATTTTTATCAATTTTTATGAAATCAGCCACTTTGCTTTATAAAAGAGTATTTATCTTAATTTATGATAAATATATATGTGGGTTTGGTTAAAACATGTGTTTCATTTTATTTTCAGGTTTATAAAATTGGTTTTGTCTTATTTTAAGTTTTAAAAATGTGTCTCATTTTCTTCTAAGTTTTAAAAATGCATTTCTGTGGAATAATGGGTCATGGTTAAATGTGATTGACAAAGTTTTCAATAAAGAATAAGATGAGGAAGAAAAAGAACAGGGCAAAATAATAATAATCAAACAACATAAAGCAAGTTAATAAAAGAAAAGCAAAACAATAGTAATAAATCAAAAAGTGCACAAAATAAGAATTGTGTTCACATGCAAAAGGGATACAGTCGAGTAGTTATAGCTATATTTATCTGACTCCAAGGCAAGAAAGAGCAAAAATGTGGGCATGAGACTGCAAATTGTCATCTGTTCTTATTGGTTAAAAAGAAATCCCAGCATGCATCTGTAGGATTTGTATTTAAATTTAGCGTTCTTAGCAGTCATTCCCAGAGATTGTGACAAACAAATGCATTTTAAGGTTTAAAAATATGTTTCATTTTATTTGAAGGTTTTTAATTTTTTTCTAAGGTTTAAATTTTAAGATTTGCTCTATTTGAAAAATAAATACTTTTTTTTTAACCAAATTTATTCTTTATTAACCAGAAGATAAAAAGCTAATAACATGAATTTGTATAACAAAACATTTTTTGAATTTAAAGTATGATATGGTCTGATTTTAACTGGAAAAACAATAAAATATTCATCATATCCAAATGGTGTAACATATAAATGGTATAATGGAAGTAATGGGAGTAATACTCCTTGAATACTAACCAGGTACAGTATTGCTCGACACACTAATGACCATTGAAAATGACTTTAAAGTACTTAAATTATACAGATTTTGAACACTTTAACACATTGCCTCTCAGAAAGGAACAAACTCTCATTATTTTTTTGATGGTTCCAATCAAGCTTTTGAATTACAGAAGGTAAGAGTGCTTCATATTGTGTAATAGTTGTGCTTGTCTCAGAAGTGGGGACTTAATGACTCATTGACTGCTCCAGGAACTTCACTTTCTCCAATATCTAATATACTCCAACATCTTGGATTCATCAAAAAATATCTTATCGTTTTCAGGGATATTTTATTTCTTACTTTTGAGAAAGAATCACTCTTGACCAAAATTGTCTGTCAGAAAATTGTCTGTCATTGTGGCATGCTTAACATGCCACAATGGACTTAAAGTAAAGAATTTTTAATTTTGAATGATATATATATATATATATATATATATTTATTAAAGACATTTTTATGTTTAACGTTGTTATTTTATAGATACAAGTATTTAAGCAAATGCTCTGTTTATGATAAACAGTATTAAATAACATTTACCGGCCTGAATGTCCGAGAAATTTTCATAGAAAATATTCGTTCTTTGACAGGATTCAACCTGCATCCTATACGGAACCGTCATTTACGCTGGACGTGCCTAACCTCTGGGCCACAAAAAACAACCTTTCGGTAGACAAGGTCGAATTTACTGCTTATAAACTTCAATCTTCCATGAATCTCGTACATTCATAACTGCTCTGGCGTATCAAATGTAAACAAATGACATCATATATTAAGAAATGGACAAGGTCCGACAATTTATTTATTAAAGACATTTTTATGTTATAAAATAACAACGTTAAACATAAAAATGTCTTTAATAAATAAAATGAAGTATAATAACAGGGCTGTAATTTATATTAATAATAAATATACATTTTTTCCTCACCAGTAGCACAACTTTGAGTTTCATGCACAACACAATCATCAGGTGCTGATTGAAACCTGACCATTGCATAATTTAAATATTGATACATATATATATATATATATATATATATTCAAATGTAAAAGAACGAACTGTAAGATTTCAGCATTCAAAACATTAATTTAAAACAGGGCTCATTACAAAAGTAGAGCAATAAATATTTATTTATTATGCACTGTTACATTAGAACATGCATATACGCACTACAAAACTGTACATCTTGTTTCAATGTAAAAAATTTCTTTTTTTTTTTAATCTTTCATCAGGTGGGAGATCACGATGCTACTAAAATATGTTATTCCTAATGTAATATTGCATAATAAACAAATCATACTATAATGATAATGTAGCTGTTCATTTTATTAATTTTGTTTTTATTTATTCAGTTTTGTTAAAAAAAATGGATTGCTCCACTATCATTATAGTACAGTATATATATCAAAATTAGCCACCGCCGATGAACCTAATAATTTATTAAATCAAAGATCTGAGATTTTAAATAGGTGTAGGCAGAGGAAATCCTGGTTATTGGAATAGAGGCTAAGTGGAGTTTTTTCTATCTTATTCTGTCACGTGGTTTTATGCTAATTAGTTTTTAGTGGTTTTATCAATAAAATTGTTTTGTGTCATTTCCTGTTTAGCTAGATTACCCTGAAGATCCGTTTAGGTGAAACCCAGGTAGGTTGTTTCCTGGCTCTTTAGGATTTATTTCCTTTAACCTTGCTCTATTTTACCATATTGAGCACTCTACGTTTTAGCTTTATTACTCGCTTGGGATTTTTTCTTTCGACTAAAAACTTAAGGCACTGGACAATTTGTTTTACCCTGCCCAAATGTTTCTATACTGTTTCATGCTAAACTCAATCATCAGGCCACATGTGTGTGTGTATATATATATATATATATATATATATATATATATATATTTAGCCCTGATGATTGTGTTTAGCATGAAACAGTCTGTCGCTCTGAGTGTTGACTTCAATGTTCACTCTTATATATTATATTTATCCCATAAATATAGCATACATTAAATTTCTTCATATTTATATATATATATATATATATATATATATATATATATATATATATATATATATATGGATTTTTTAAAACAAGTAGACTAAAAAAATTTGTATATAAATAAGTTCAATCACAATTTTGATCTAAAGAATGCCATATTTATTAAAAGAGAAAGTAACTTACTTGAACACAAAATTCTTGAAAGTGCCTCTATTGAATTTTGGCAAAATATAAATTTGCACCACAGATTTTTTCAGATATCTCCTTTCCTTGAAGATATACTTATTTCTTAAGCCAACATGCATGATGCTAAAAACTTTAAAAAAATTAAAAGAAAATAATTGAATTCTAAATCTTCTATTTTTGAAATCTATAATACATAAATTAATCTCAAACTAAAATAATAAAATAATTACATTATAAAAAAAATTTATGACATAACCATGTAACAAGAATAGGATTGCTGCGTAAATTCATAAGTCTATATATTAAAATGATTGATATTAAATATTTATAGAAAGTATGTAAGATGTTTTTTAATGTTTTTCTCTGTATGAAAAAATCTATGGACAAAAATTGTTACTATTGCAACCCTGCAAATTAGAAACACTGTGGTTAAATTGAATCTGAAAAATTTTTAACATTTAATGAAATTTAAAGCTAAATATTTGTGAGTAAATCAATGAGACTTACACAGGGAATATGGTAAAATATATACATTGAGAATATGGTAAAATAAAATGTAATTTCTTCTGTTATATGCTATGTCCCTTCAGAACATTGGTGATCATGGCTCTCCACTATTTCCTGTCCTTTGTAGCTCTTAATAAATTTTGGTTTTTGTTATCTCTCCTAAATCTTGCTCTGCCATCCATTTACTCAAGCTCTCTAGTTAAGTTATACATTTTCTTCTTTGTCTTTTGCCTTCAGTATGGCCTGTAGGTATCAAATTTTCCAAGCCCTCTTTCTTTATTATGTGCTCTCGAAATTCCAACTTCTTCCTGATGTTAAGTATCAGTCAGTTATGTGCTATGCATGATACACGCTTAGGCGATCATATATCTTTTGATACATGACTGATGAGGCAGATTTTTCCCACAGTAGGTTGCCATTTCTTTCTGTGGTAGACCTGTTGCCATCCAAGGCTATAGAACCCAGTCTGTCCTGCTATTAGCCCATAGCTGGAGGGGAGAAGAAGAGGATTCATACCTTTCCCAAGGGTATTAGCACATAAGTGAATGTAATGCATTCAACTGGAATTCAAACTCACATGTTCGCTTCATGGTATTCTCAAAATCTTTCTGTAGAACCCCATTTTTGTTGCTTCAAGTCACTTCTTCAAGTATGAGATTGTCCAGCATTCACTGCCATATAGGAAGACTGAGATTATATGACAGTTCAGTAATCTTTTCTTTGCTTCTTACAAAATTCTTAATACTTTGCTTAGCTTTTGGAAGGCATCTTTCACTATCCCAGTGCACCTTCAGATCTTTCTGTCCTCTGATTTTGCTACTTCCAGTTTGTAATTTACATGTTGGGCTGTATCTTTTACTAACAACCATGCATTCTGTATTCTTGCAATTGTTGTTTAGTCCTTTCTTCTCCTTTTCCTTCTGTAGGAGTTCTTGTACCTTCCTTTCTTTGTCTGCTACCAACACTGTGTCATCTGTATATCTTATGTTGTTAAGATTGTGGCTGCCAATAATGAATCCTGGACTTCTAATTCTCTCAGAATCACCTCACTGTATAAGTTGAATAAATCCTGTGAGAAGATGCATCCTTGTTTTATACCCCACTCTTATTTTTAGTGATGTGAGTTGATATAAGAAAATAAAAGAAAGTTATGGTGAGAAAAATAAATTGTGTATGTCCAAAGAAAATATTGAATACTTATAATTCAAATTATAATTTATGATAATATTATTTAGATGTGAAGGAAAATATAGAATTTAATTAAAATTCATACTCCGATGTTTAAGCAGTATCTATTTTTTAATATTATATTAGTATTATCTTTGCTAAAATTATATATATATATATATATATATATATATATATATTTTTTTTTTTTTTTTTTTCTCACCAGGAGCACAACTCAGAGATTCATGCACACTGTAATCTTCAGGTGCTCTGTTATATTGCATCAAGCACTATTTATTTTATGATATTATTTATATATATATATATATATATATATATACACACACACACACACACTGATGTAAACAAAGTGACGGCCAGTAAACTCATGGATCAGACCCAGAAGCAGCTTGTATCTCATGTTGCTAAAACTTTGTATGTCATAGAACTCACAAACTAAGTTAACTACTCCAAATTTTGTCTGTTGCTTCCAATATCTGTCAGTGATGTCTGTATTATTAATAACTTGGACTTATTTTAAACTTAATTCACATTTAAAATCAGTCCAAGTTATTGGAACACCATATATATATATATATATATATATATATATATATATATATTATTGACTGTTCCGTCATATTTTATATATGAGGGTCCAGCAGTTCAGTTCTTAGAACCAAAGAACAAAACTCCCTGCAGATATGATTGGATTATAATGATGAAGGCTTGTACAGAACCATCCACACTTTTTGGAAGAACCAAAGACACAGAACTGGTGTGCATAGTGTGCCTTGGGGTTTCCAATCTACCCTCCTCAGGTTTTTCAATTCATTGTTGTTGTTCTTCTAACTGCCAACCAAGCCTAAAGAGCCTAGTTTGCCCTACTATTTAACCTATATTTAAGGGGAGATGAAAAGATGTTTTCCTACCTTTCCACATGTTATATTTGCACATAAATGAATGTAATGAACTCAACTGGAATTCAGACTTGAGTCTCAGATTCTCATTCCATGTCACTGTCCATTACAGCACCCACACCTCTGATATATATATATATATATAAGTTAATTTTCCATATGGGAACATGTGACAATCCAGAATTCATTACCCTGTTGAAAACAATCATGCCCAGAAGACTGTCGAAGGCTCAGATGTCCTGAGATGTTGCAATGAATATCCATTAGGCTGCCAGCCCACAGCCAGCAATTGTTGCTCCTAAAAACAATTCGGCTGATAATTTTATCTGCTCTATCTGTCAGTCTATCTATAAATCTCTCTCAGGACTTAAACATCATCTTAAGCGACAGGCCAGGTCCATGTCAATGGAACAATGATTCATTGCTTCTCTTGCAACAATTTTAGGCACAAAATGATAAATAAGCAAAAATTAGTGTTGCTTGTTTATGAGTGGACTGTGACTACCATATATGTAGAAATGGTGCCAATTTCATAATTAAATTTGTATTTACTGCAGTAGAGCAATTTGAATGTGTCTTTTGCAAATCAGCCAAATTTTACAGAAAACCTTTCATCTTTTTGCCAACTCTTGGTGTCAAGGGTTAATCATGATTTTCTCATAAAAAGAAAAAAAGGAAAGAAAATTACTATTAATTTTTTATTGTAAACTTTTGAAAACAACTGATGAAAAAAAACTTGTTTTAAATTTTGGTTTCCTTTTCTTTATTTTCATATCTTTCAACTGATTATGTTTGCAGGCCATTTTAGAATTTATTTCGTTTGATGTCAGTTCAGCTGTAAGATAAAACTTTTTTATTTCTATTATCATCTATATTATTGTCTGTTGAAGGCATTGTTAACACACTCAATGAATAGCATGATTTGGAATGAAGAAAAAGGTCAAACTAGATACATAATGACAATTAAGTTTTATAACAATGACAAAAGATGACAGATATTCCAAGTAAACGTCTGTAGACACAACAAAGTTCATTAAAGTAGAATTGTTCAGTTTTGAAGGAAAAGAAGATTCTTACAGAGTTTGCTGTTAAGTGAGACAAATCTTTTGTCTGTGTGCATGGAGTAGTAATAGTAATAACTTACTGGTTGCTGAACTTGATCTGGTTTGGGTTCCAAGACATCTACACTGTAATTGGGCTGTGACTACTGTTAAGTAAAAAAAGAGGATTTTCTGCATGGTCTCAGATTATTTATAGTTTTCGGTGGATTTAAAAGAGTCTCTGAGAATTATAAAGCATAAAGTATTTTTATTGGTCAGTAAATTCAATTACATGTCAAGACAATTTTTATTTTTCTCTGTAAATTATGAGTTAATTAAATTCTAAGTTGCTGTCTCTTCATATCTTATTAATATTATTAAATAAAAGGAAATTTTTATTTTATCTGAAATTTATTTTATTTATCTGATTTTATTTTTTATTTTATCTGAAACCTATTTTATTTATTTTATCTGTTGGATTACAAATGGTGATTCTCTGCCTTTTGTTGAGATAGTCATGAAGAACATGTGACGGCTGGTGAATGGTGTCAGGAGGTAGACTGACGAAGGCAGTTGTGATGTAGATCCCAGAGAAGAAGTACATCCATAGCCTACAATGGTAGGTCTTACAGGAAAATCCACATGGCCTAACTGGGTTTGTAGAGAAGCCGCCATAACTCTAGTTTTCTCTTTGGGAAATATCATAAGTAAAGTTCCCCTTTCTTACACACTATTTGTTGTTGCATATGTTACAATTTCTCTGTGTGGGGCATGTGTATATATTTAACTTTGTGTACAGTGTATCATTATAAACCTCTCCAAGAACCAAGCATGTTTATTATTCTTTTTCCATTCAGCTTTTCCATCCTGTCCATGAATTATGGTGTTGTTATATCACAGAAATAACAATGCTCATAACAAGAGAAATGTAATTGGGAAAATAAATATTTTTTTCCCTTGCTCTCTTTACAATAGAATACAAAAAAGAACTGAAAATTTCATGATTTCTTTTTTTGAGTTTTCTGATTAATCTTAATTTTTAAGTTAAAGATGGAATATGTTCATGGTAAGTTTTATGATAATAAAATTTCTGTAAAAATTTTCTTATCACATCGTTAAATGTTTGAACTTAACAACTTTAACAAAATATTGCAATAACAATCATAAATATGAATACTGGTTGTTATTTTAAGAAGTGGGTACAAATGACAAGATTTGATATTGATAACTTTTTAATTTCATTGAAACAGTCATTAAACACTTCCATCTTCCCTTATTTTTTTCCTTCTTTCATTTTCTCACTGAAACCAAGTGGTGTCTTTTCCCCTCTTTCTGCATGATTGAAATGGAATAGTCCATTATTTATGAAGTATTGGTAGGAGACATTAAAACTTCCATCTCCCTTTCTTTCTAGACAAATCCTTGTCTTACAAACATTTCTCTTAATAATTTTAAAATAATTTAGCAGACAATTATTTATGGTAACTGGATTTTTTGACAAGTGCCTTGCCTTACTTGATTTTCATTGTTCATTACTGTGCATCTAAAAAACAGTGCTTTTATCGCAGTCAACATAACATCTCGGTATTTTGGCTAAGATCAAAGTGTAGTATCTGTTCTTAATCTGATTCTTTCTCTTCACTTCTACCTTTTCTTATTTCATTCATCCATTTTTCATTTTCTCACTGAAACCAAGTAGTGTCTTTTCATCCACTTTTCACATGATCAAAATAGAATAGTCCATTATTTATTAGATATTGGCGGGGCTTAACAGTCATGCAAAGTAACAAAGGGAGGGACAAGCACAATTATAATAGCGTGTTTTAATAATCACAATGAATTATGGACATTACTTAAAAACAGTCTGTATTGGCAATAATATAAGTGCTATCTTTTTGGCAATCATGACTCTCCACAATTTCCTGTCCTTTGTAACTTTAATAAATTTTATTTTTTTGTTATCACTCCTAAACCCTGTTCTGCCATCCACTTACTCAAGTTCAATCGGTAGGTTACACATTGTTTTCCACTGTTCCTTTTGTTCTTAATTTATCTTGTGAGTATTTAATTTTCCAAGTCCTCTTTTCTCATTATGTTCCCAAGAAATTTTGACTGTCTGCTTCTAATGTTAAGTATAAGTGTTCTCTTTGTTACAGATAGCTACAAAAAGGCACTGTTGATTATTTACATCTAATTTGTTTAAATAATGCTCTAACTATTGTTTGCATCTTGAGGCAATAATTGTAAGTAAAATGATACATTAAAATAAGTAACTAAGTAATTGTTTCAAGTTCTCTGAATATGGGTGTGTTTTTAGTTTTTAATATCACAGTAGGATGGATTTATTTTGGTTAGGGTATATTGCTGAAGTCAAACATTAATGTGCTGAATGTCACAAAATTTTCTGAAATGACGACATCACATAAATATGTGACATCGACATTTTTAGAAGAGACCAATTCCATACACATGTACCAATGTTTTCTTTGTTTTTTTAAGATCCTTAGAGAAAGAAAGTCAGTGTGTTTTTCTTTCTTACCATATCAAATACCTGAACTAACATCATTTGAAAATCACTAATGTTGATTAACTGTGTTACTTAGAATGATTACTTGACTTCTTATGTAAATGTCAAAAAAAAATTTAGTTGGCAATGACATAAGTGACATATGGCTATAAAAAGACACTATTGATTATTTACTGTTAATTTGTTTTAATAATGTACTATTATTTGCATCACATGGCAGTAATTGTCAGTAAAATGATGTACTAAAATAAGTAACCAAATAATCATTTTAAGTTCTCTGAATATTGGCATCTTAATGATGCTAATATTCAGAGAACTGGCTATAATTTTAATACACCTCATTTGTTTGCTTTACCAAATCTTGACTTGTACAGATTTGTTAAATTTTTATTCATATACATGACAACTACACAAGTAAATATTTTATAAGAGATCATGATCCGAAGTTATGGAAGGAACTAATTGCTGATTCTAGTTCTGGAATGGTTTTACTGATATTAACAATTCTACTGTTCAACCATTTTTGTGTGCAACATGATGGAAAAAAAAATGTTAAATGAAAGGAACTGAAATACTAAAATCTGAGGTAATCTATGGCAGGAGGGAGTTTTGAAAAAATTACGAAACTATTTTGAGAATTATGAGCTTATTTCAGCAATATTGCTGTTTCTTCCACCAATAGGAAATAAAAACAGAATTTTAACTTGGTTGTCACAATTCGATATGCAGGAGTTGTTTCCCTTGTAAATAAAAAAACAGGTCACGGTTAACATGTCAAAATCAAAAAAATAACTTTCTCATTTTATAAAGTATTGTAATAAAGCATATTTTATCAAATGTTCGATAAGATGAATATTTTAATAGATGAATTTGAATAGATATTATAAAGCACAAAGATATATTATCTAATTTATTAGAACTGACTTATGCATTATTCAAGACTATTAGCCCTGAATGATCTGTCCATTAAAATATATGTGGTTATGATGTTTTACTTTTCCTGGAATATGTGGTTCATGACATCAATCATGTGATTTGTGGTGTAAGGATGTGCATTGGGGTGTAATGGATATTGCCTCGAAATGAGAACTCAGAGAGCCAAATTCAAGTTGAGTTTGTTAGAGTCACTTACGTACAAATGCCCTTGAGAAAGGCATAAATCTGCTGTATAAGAGTAAGTGTTGTTGCCGACACTGTGATCTGAAACTAGATCACCAGTGAGTAACATGGGTGATTCCATTATTAAGTAGATCATGTGATCATAAAGGAAGTGAATAAATAGGAAGTAGCGTGATGACTGTACAATCACTGTTCACTCTTCTTGTCTATCCACTATTGCTATATGTTCCCTGTTTCTACTATACTACAATAAAGATTACGATTCTCTTCTGATTATTATACTTTGGCAATTACTACTTGGACAAGTATTACTAGTGCGGATATTATTGGAAGGTGTTACTACTAATACCAGTGTCTACAAAGTCTCAAATATAACATGCATTTTTTAAGTAATAATGATCTTTCACTTGACATAGCAAAAGTGACAAGCAAAGCCGTCCAACATCACAAAAATAGCGACGAAGATTCACAAGGAATCAAAAAAAATCCAACTCTTCTCCCCTCAGAAATGAGTTGAATAGCAGAACAGACTGGGTTCTTTAGCCTTGGTTGGCAACCAGTCTACCACAAAAAGAAATGGCAATCTACTGCAGAAAAAATCTGTCATGTATTGAAAGATACATGATCACCCAAGACTGTATCATATATGGTACTTAACTGACTGACTGATATCAATCAACTAATAGACACTTGTTTTTTTCTTTGTGTAGTGCCCCCCATTCAGGACATAGGCCATCATGGCTCTCCACAACTTCTTATCTCTTTTTAGCTCTTAATAAACTTTGTCTTTATGTTATTTTTTGTATTTCAATTATTTCTTCAAAATCATGTTCTGCCATCCATTTACTCAAGCTCACTTAGTATGTAAAACAACTTCCGTGGCCCATGCCGCACGGAGATTTATCATCTCTCAGTTGTGTCTCTGTCTGTGGAGGATAGTTGTAGGGCTGAGCAATTTTTCATACGTACTCAGGTTCCCCCATGTTAAAACCAATCTTGTGCCATGTCTTGTTTCAGTGAGGAGACCAGGGTAAATATATGTTATGCATTCTGTCTTGCCTTCAATCTATCCTGTGAGCATCAGATTTTCCAAGCCCTCTTTCCTCATTATGTGCCCTAGAAATTTCAACTGTCTCTGTCTGTTTAAAGTTTTAATTTTCTCCAAAACTTTGTCATTGCTCACATGTTCAGTCCATGGTATACTCAGCATCCTCCTGTGGAACCACATTTCTGTTGCTTGAATTCTCTTCTTCATCTGTGAGGAGATTGTCCAGCACTCACAGGACTGGTCCCTCTTATATAAGTCAGCTCTGGAGAGATATCTTATGTTGTTAAGATTGGAGGTTCTCTCAGAGAGAGAAGAGTCAGCGTTTTTGTAGCAGTCCAGATAAGCTTACCCGGTACATACCGTTGGACTATAGACTTTGGATATTGTTTCAACTTTTTTGTACTAACCAACCTTCGTTCTATTAATCACTCTATTGTTAATTGCTTTTATGAATATACCAGTATTTTCCTCTACAACTGTGTTTGTCTTGATTCATACACCGACACGCGGGAAACTCACAACATCTCAACAGTGGCGACTTGGCTTCGAACAGAAATAATAACCGATTTCCAACACGGAAAAATTTTAAAAGAGTTCAAGCATTTACAGCAAAGGATTACAAGTTATCGACAAAAAGAAAAAACTGTAAGTTAGACATTAACTTATTGATTAAATTGGAAGCTATAATAACCAATTTTTGTGCTAAAAAAAAAAAAAAAAAAAAAAAAAAAAAAATTGTTGTGCCAGAAAATTTGAATTTTTTGGCCCCCCCAGAGAAAAAAAAAAAAAAAAAACACAATTTTTCTTTTTTCTCTACACATACATAATCATGGAGCAATTTCAATCAACTATGCTGGAACTCATTAAGTATCAGATGCAAAGACAGCAAGAGAGTGAAGAACGTTTTCAGAAAGAGCAACTTAAAATTCAAGAAGAACAACTTAAATTTCAGAAAGAGCAAAAAAGAAGAAAACGCAAAAAACGATTTCTGGAACTACACAAAATACAAGAAGAAAATGAAAAGAAACAGTTAGCAATGGCCGAACTTATACATAAAGCTATACTGTCCAAGCAGAAAGACTCGGATGAAAATATTTTTTTTCCCAAGACACAATATGGTCAACGATCGAAAGTTTTACTTATAACCCAGAAGAGGAAAAGACTTTCGAAAGATACTACCATAGATATCAGGATTTTTATGAAGTTGATTGCCAAACATGGACAGATGAAAAAAAAAAGATTATTGCTACGAAAACTGGGAACGGCAGAACACAACAAGTTTACAGATTTTATATTACCCAAAAAGACAAGAGATTTAAAATTCGATGAAGCAATTGAATTATTAAAAGAGCTTTTTAATCCCAGATTTTCATTATTTCACAAAAGGTGGAAATGCCTGAATATCCAAAAAAAAGCGAGGAGGAAGATTACACAACGTTCGCGTCAATCGTAAATAAGACGTGTGACGATTTTCGCTTGTCCGAATTATCGGCAGACAATTTCAAGTGTCTAATATTCGTGCTAGGCTTAGTGTCTAAAAAAGATAGTGAAATGCGAAGACGCATTTTAACAAAACTAGAAAATGACCAAAACATGACACTACAAAAGCTAGCTGAGTACTGTCAGCAATGCGAAAGCATTAAGCAAGATTCAGAAAAAATAGAAGAAACTGCTATCGCAAATGTGAAGAAAGTATATAGGAAGACTAGTTTCAGTTCTCCATCGCCGGAACGGAAGTGGTATCCTACTACAAGAACGAACAGAGGCTATAGAAAAAAAAAAACCCTCCGAGTGCATGTTATGGATGTGGCCAGTGGCACTGGTACAATGACTGCCCATATAAAAATAAAGCGTGCAGAAATTGCAAAAAAGTAGGACATAAGATGTCAAAGTGTAGAAAATTAAACAGAAGTCGAGTAAAAGTTACCAAGTCAGACGAAGATCAAGACCTGAATATTCGAAAATACCTTCATGTAAAAATGTACAACAAGAAGGTAAAAATGCAACTAGATTCAGGATCTGACATTTCAATCATTAACACGCAAAACATGGAAAAATCTAGGAAAACCAACGTTGCTAAAATCCAACAAAATAGCCAGGACGGTAACTGGAAAAAAGATAAAATTTGAAGGGGAAATATGGGTAAATATAACTTTCAACAATAAGTCGATAAAAATGAAAATGTTTGTAATGAAAACACAAACAACCTGTTTGGGACTGACGCAATCACTAAGTTCAACTTATGGGACGTGCCCATTAGTTCTTTTGCCACAACATTAGTGAAAGCAAAGACCATATAAAAAATCTACAAGCAGAATTGAAAACGGAATTCCCCGAAGTTTTTGCTGAAGGACTTGGACGTTGCACTGAAGCATCAGCAAAAATACAGCTGAAGAAAAATATCCAACCAATTTTTAAAAAAAAGCGAAGCATCCTTTTTGCCGCATTAGAAAAATTGATCAAGAACTCGAAAGACTAACGAGAATTGGTGTGATCTCGAAAACAGAATACAGTGACTGGGCAGCTCCGGCTGTCTACGTAAAGAAGAAGTCGGGCGAAATTCGCGTCTGCGCCGATTTTTCAACCGGGTTAAACGACGCAATAGAAGAGTTTCACTATCCACTACCAAGTCCCGAAGAAGTGTTCGCAAAGTTAAATGGCGGAAAAATCTTTTCGAAAATAGATCTTAGCGAGGCATACTTGCAAGTACCCATGGATAACGAAAGTGCAAAGTTACTATGTATTAACACACATAAAGGCTTGTTTAGATACGAACGTTTACCGTTCGGGGTGAAGACAGCACCCGCAATATTCCAGAAAATTATGGATACGATGTTATCCGGGTTAGACTACACAATAGCATATCTCGACGATATTCTTGTAAAAAGTGAATCGGTGGATGAACACAAACACCATTTACGCAAAGTTTTCGAAAGGTTAAGAAGATATGGATTTCGAGTGAAAGAAAACAAATGCGATTTTCTCCTGGAAGAGATCAAGTATCTGGGACATATAGTGAATAAAGAAGGGAAAAAGCCAGATAAAAGTCTAGCTTCAGCAATAAAAAAATATGCCTGAGCCAAAGGATATTAAATCCCTACAAAGTTTTTTTAGCTTGGTGTCATATTACCAGGACTTTATCCCAGACCTCCACATTCTACGAGCTCCCCTTAACGATCTACTAAAAAAAAAAACCTTGGATTTGGACAAAAGAATGCGAGCAAGCATTCAAGGATATAAAAGAAAAATTAACTTCAGATCTATTTCTTGTACATTTTGATCCAAAGGTAGATATCATCGTGGCGAGCGATGCCAGTACACACGGCGTAGGTGCGTGCATATTGCACAAGTGGAAGAATGGAAAAGTTCGACCGATCGCTCATGCAAGCAGATCGCTACTACCTGCTGAACGAAACTATTCACAAATTGAGAAAGAGGCATTGGCGATTATCTTCGCTGTAACAAAATTCCATCGATACATACATGGACGGTTTTTCACGCTACAGACAGACCACAAGCCTCTGGTAACGATATTCGGCTCAAAAAGGGTCTGCCAACTTACACCGCAAATAGATTGCTTAGGTGGGGACAATTTTATTAAATTATAATTTCAGAATACAATATTTGTCCACCCACAAAATTGGTCACGCAGATGGGCTATCAAGACTCATCCCAAAAACAACAGAACCTTTAGAGGATACTGTAATCGCTTCCCTCAGAGCAGAGGATGAGGTTGAAGAAAATTTGGCAAACGCAATACGAGAATTACCAGTATCGCTTAAGGACATCAAAAAAGAAGCAGAAAAAGACAAATATATAATAGAAGTAAAAAATAAGCTAGCCAGTAAAGATGAAAAAATTCAAAAGACATTCTCTCTGTGCGATAATGTGCTATTATACAGTGAAAGGGTGGTAATCCCTAACACACTTCAAAAAAGAATACTGAAAGACTTTCATGCTGGTCACCCGGGCATAAATAGGATGAAGAGCCTCATGAGAGCATACGTCTACTGGCCAGGTATGGACAACGACATCGCGTCTATGGTCGGCAGATGTAAAGGCTGCATTTTGGCATCAAAATCACCACAAATTTTACAGAAGCCATGGCCAAAAACCGACAGGCCATGGTCAAGGATTCACATTGATTTTGCGGGTCCAATTGACGGATGGCATTATTTGGTCGTAGTCGACAGTTTTAGTAAATGGCCCAAAGTTTTTCAAATGAAGAGGCCAACATCTCAAAATACAATAAACAAATTACATGAATTATTTGCAAGGTTTGGGGTGGTAGATACTGTTGTTAGTGACAACGGTACCCAATTCACAAGCAAAGAATTCACAGAATTCTGCCAAAATTTCCAAGTTGATCACGTGAGGATTCCTCCGTATCACCCACGCAGCAACGGACTAGCCGAAAGGTTCGTCGATACACTGAAAAGAGCTCTTAGGAAAGCAACAGGTACCCCGACTAGAAAGGCGTTACAGCTGTTCCTGCAAGTGTACCGAATTACCCCGAATAAATCTGCCCCATCAGGCCTATCACCTGCGGAACTAATGTTCGCAAGAAAGGTCAGATCGGTTTTTGACAAATTGATACCAGAAAATAAGGTACACTCAACAGTCGCTATGGTTCCCAGGCGAAAATTTAACATTAATGAAAAAATTTTTTTCAAAAATTATACAAATAATGCAACATCATGGGAACCAGGGGTCATAAAAAAACGCATTGGGGATATGGTATACATTATACAAGGAAACAAATTTACACACAAACGGCACATTAACCAGTTGAAGAAAAGAAAGACCGACGAATCGGAAGTAATTCCACAAGAAGACGAATTACACGAATTGTTTGATACGTTTGACCTGCAAATACCGCAGACTGAGCAGAAACAACGCAGATCTGCAAGAAAACGTAAAGCGACACAAAATTTAATAATAGACCCGAAAAGGAAAAAATATTAATTTTTTTTTTTTTTTCTTCCCACAATGAAAAAGAAAAAAAAAAATTTTAGCGGTGGGGGGTGTTGTCACACCCACCTTCTAACTAGGCGCACCCACCTTCTAACTAGTAATGGACTGGTCCCTCTTATATAAGTCAGCTCTGGAGAGTGACAACTGTGTTTGTCTTAATTCATACACCGACACGTCAGAGAGAGAGTCAGCGTCATCCGTTTCAGCAGTCCAGATAAGCTTACCCGGTACATACCGTTGGACTATAGACTTTGGATATTGTTTTGTATTAACCAACCTTCGTTCTACTAATCACTCTATTGTTAATTGCTTTTATGAATATACCAGTATTTTCCTCTACAACTGTGTTTGTCTTAATTCATCGCCATATTTATCACAATGTTTTGGCCTTTCAGTATCTGTCTATATTTCTGAAATGAGGTAGGAGAACTTGGAGAGGGGAATTAGCAGGAGATAACTGATAACTGACATCCATTAAACATAGCACGTATAACTAGAACAGTCTACCCCAGCGAGCGAAATAAAGGGTTCAGTTCAAAATTCCAACCACCTGGAGAAGGCTGGAGCATACAACGGCTGAAAACATTGTGATAAATATGGTGACAAAGATGAGGACAATAGTCTGAATAATGTAAATAGAGCCATTTTCCTTTGTGGCTGGGGGATGTAATTAGTACCATAAAAGATGATTATATCATTTGAATTCAAACATCATGGCTAGCCTGAAATTTTGGCCAAAATTTATGAAGCAGAGAACTTGTCTGCTCTGGAATGTAAACCGTGTGTTCTTTGATAGACTCTTACTTTTTCCAATATTATTATAAATGATCAGGCGCCTAACACTGAATTTCATTCCTGAACGATAATTTAAGTAACATCACTGACTTTAATTTGTGTATCATTTAATAATTGTGCTTCTCTGTATCAGCATTCATTGCAGTAACAATCATAAATATGAATGTTGGTCATTATTATTATTAGAAGTAAAGAGATACAAATGAAAAATTGAAAATTGAAAACTTTTCCATTTCACTAAAACAGCCATTAAAGACTTCTACCCTTCTTTCAGTTACCAAGTAGCGTCTTTGATATGTCTTTTACATTCTCACATCATGCAAAACAGAATAGTCCATTATTTATGAGGTATTAAAAGGAAACATTAAACACATCTATCTTTCTTTGTTTTGCTGAAACCAAGTAGCATCTCTGATGAGTCTTTCCAGAACAGTCTATTATTTATGAGGTATTGGCAAGGTGTAATTAAGGGAGAGACAAGCACAATTATTATATGATGACTGCTATTGTAATATTTTGTTAAAGTTGTTAAGCTCAAATATTTAATGATGCAATACAAGAATTTATACAGTTATTTTATTGTAGAACTCTCCATGAGGTTACTCAATCATTAACTTAAGAATTAAGATTCATCAGAAATTTATAATGAGAAAACTATGAATTTTTTTCACTGGTTAAAACTAATCTATGTTAATATTCCTGGGTCCAGCCACATATTTCATTTATAAAAAATCAGAAAAAAATGTATATTTTTTGTGGGTTTGCTTAAAAAGATTGGTGGGGACAACAAGGCACCCCACTCCCCATCCCACAAAAAAAAGTGATGAGAGATGATCAATGGGATATAAAACTAAAACCATTTTATTAAAATAAAATAAAAGCAAATTTTACTAAATATTATTGATGCACAAATTTGGCGGTTTGGGCACCCAGAAAAGAGAGTAATAAATTTCTGGACAAGTAACTTATTTTATCTAAAATAAGGTTCAATGGTAGTTGTGGCAAAAAGATCAAGTTTACAATCAAATAACAAAATATCACAAGAAAATTTCCAGTGTATATAAAACAATACAAATTACAAAAAAGGTACAATAAAAGTGTTGCAGTGAGGTCGAACCCAGTTAAAAGGGTAGATTTACCTTGAAGGTATGAAATATGAATGTTCTTAATAGTTCTTATGATTTGAAGTGAATTGTCAAAGTTTGTGACAGAATCTGTGCCTTCAGAGTTTAGAATCTTCAATGTAGAGCGTTGTTTTGAGAATAGTATTTGTTCTCTGTCATGAAAACGGATATTTTCTTATAATAGAGTAAAAATAATACTTAATTGTCATGAAAATGACATTTTGGTTGCCAAGACTTCCTTGAGGAGAGGTTTCATGGCTGCTTTTTTGAATCCATACTTGGTTAAGTTTTCAGATGTTTTTAGAAGGCTCCGTGTCTCCCACTGCAAGGCGCAACGAAGAAAATATTAAGAGGTGCTTGGTCTCAGAAAAACAGTGTGACCTACATTTGCTGACAATGGGAAAATTTTGGCCCTGTCATGATTGCAAGTGCTCGGACCACACGCATTAAAAAGACCTGTCATTGTAAAGTACAGAAATAATAAATGAAATATGAGGTTGACCAGAAAGTCCTTACTCACTTAGGAAGTGGAAAGAAAACAACAAAATTTTATGGAGCAACACCAACATTTATTCTTCAAAATAAAGTTCATCATTCTCGACGATCTTCTGCCAGCAATCAGCCAGCATCTGAATCTGTCCCATATGCCAGTCTACTGGCTTTGAATCAAAAAACTGTAAACATGCTTACTTCACTTGAGCAAAAGTGTTGAATCACAGAGAAAGTTTGCCATTGAGTGAAATAGGCCATCATCATTTGTAGCAGCCTTGGGACAGAATGGTGAATGTGGAAGAATCTCAACATTGTCCATCTGTTTGAACAGCTCTGGAGTCAAACTGGCATTGTGTGGCTTCATATTGTCTTGCTGAAAAAAGCCCAACCTCAACTGAACAAAGCAGAATACACCTTCTTTAGCCTGTTGTATACACAGTCTAGCTGCTAGCAATACAGATTATTATTAATGGCGTGACTATGTGGAACAAGCTCAAAATGCAGTACTCCTTGGAAATTCCACCAGAGAGAGATCAAGATTTGTTGTTTTCTTTCTGCTTTCTAATTGAGTCAGGACTTTCTGGCTAACCTAGTAGATGATACTGATGTTGAAAGCTGGTCGTATTTCCAAATTTGGTTCTGCTGTTTTGTTTCTGTTCACTTTGATCAGAGTTGATCTCACTTCAGGTCCTTCCATGATTTTGAGTATATTGTTGTTTTCCTTTTTCATCATGCAAGAGTTCTCTGACACAATCATTCTATCTCTGGGTTATTTTTTCTTTCTCTATTCTGGGCATTCCCTCTTTTAATTTTATCCATCATGTTGAGGAGTATGTCTTTTGTCATGTTATTACTTTTATTCATACTTATATTCTTATTCTATCACATTATTCATTGAGTCAGTCATCTTTTGCCTACTTGCATTCTGTCATATAGGACATAAATGAATGGAATTGTCCGTTTATACAAATAAGCAGAGTTAGGAAAAGTTGAGAAGAGTTAGCATTAGGTCAATTGCCAAGTGTAACTTCATGCAATAAACCTTCTATTTCATTACTTACCTATGAGTTTGTCTTCCTTATTTATTTGTTTCTATTATCTCAAAAACACGACATCCAACACATTTGTTCCTAATGTTTGTGTTGCATATTCTGTATCATTCCTTGGTACTGCTTACTGTTTCTTTTTCATCTGTCATCCATTTCTTGTAAGTCTTTACCTGACCTTCACACTAAGACAGATTGTTACACAGGGTTGATTTTTTATGTTGAGAGTGCCATATGCATATGGGCAAAGGACAAAGATTTTTGCCCAGTGTCCTGCAACCACTGTCACACTAGCATCAATCCTAGGGTTGGAATCCCTGGAACTGGACCATTTCAAAAGTGAACTCCTTGTTTTTCTTGCCTTATTCACTTTGAATTACTGGTTTTATCTATGCTATTAAATTTGTGTGTAACTCAGTCAGCATACATATGTTTGCGAGTTAAGTATGTCATATTGGAATTTTGGTGGTGTTTACACTTTTTTGAATTTACAGGATCCTACTCTGTACTTGCCAACTATTTCACCGTCTCATTCTTTTTCTACTTTAGAATTGAAACCTCCCATGATGATGTTAATTCCTTGTAATTTGCATTGGGCCTTGGCATTATCCCAGTGTTCTATAGGACTTATATATTTCCTCTTTTGTGCTGTTGGCATGTGTACACCTCTAATGGATATATTAAATGGTTTTCCTTTCAGCTTAACTGAATATACTTTCTAATAAATGTAGTATTTTAAATGGACAAACAATTTAGAATCAAAATTAAATCATCTTGCCATCAGTGAAGCATGACATGAATATGTTATCAGCAAAAAAAAAAAAACAACATTGATTTTTTAAACCCTAAAAAAAAATCAAACATTTTTCAGATTTTATTGATCTTTCCAGAAATTATCAGGCAATAAGAAAATATTTTTTCACAATTTTTTTAGAAATTTTACAGAAATATTTTTAGGTCTGTCATTTGATTAAAATAAACAGGATGTGGCAGAAATTCCTCCTACATTTTAAATGCTGACAAAAAGACCAAGGTAATTGCTATTAAAAAAATTATTTCACTGTTGTTTAAAGAAAGGGCTATAGTTTTTATTCATTTGGTTTTAAAAATGACATCTTCCAAATGGTAGGCTCCATTTGCCATACACTGTTGCGGAAAATTTCTAAAGTTTTCCATCACCCAGAAGTTAAAAGCATTTCAGGGTTTTCCAGGTGGATTACTTTTAATGGCTGAGCCTGTGGTTCTAAAATTTTCAACCCACAGCAGTTAGGTACCACCACTTTTTCACTAAAATGATGAAAAAAGGCCCCAAGCTTGATAAAAACAAAGTTTCATCATCAAAATGTTTATGTTATTATTAAGAGGAAAGACCAAAGTATTTCTTTTTTTATTTTATTAAATTTTTTAATCCTTCCTACTGCATTCAAAATTTAGGTTAAAAATCTTGATTTTTTTTTTTTCATCAGCAGTGGACTAAAGATTACTATGGGTATTTTAGCAGCTTTTTTCTGGTAAAATAACACACTAATTTGGAAATTCTTTCAAAAAATCAAATAATTGTTGGATTTTAATGAAACTATCAGAAATTATTCACAAATGAATTAAATTATTTTTTAAATTATTATTTTTATAAAATCTTGATAAAAATATATTTTTTTTACATTTATTACCCCCCCACACACACACACACTTAATTTCATGGAATTTTGAGAAATTAAATTCTGATCACAAAGTTTTTTTTTATTGGGTAAAAGCAAGACTCCTTGGAAAATGTAAATAGTCCATTTTTTTTTTTTTCAAATAGTTACCCATTTCCTGAAAATCTGCTCTGAATAGTAAAATGAAAAATGCAATAAAACTATGACATTATTTAATTAGAAAAGATTTTAATTGCTTTTATAAATAATATATATTATGGACATTATAGTCTTAAGATAAAATCTTTTTTGATGAATGATGAATTTTTAATGAGAATTGTTTTAATTTTTTTATTTTAATTATAATAAATTTATAAAGTTTCAAATCTTAAAAGTTCTGCAAAACTTTGATTGTGTTAGGTGGTATTGTTATTAAGTGAAAGCTATAATTACTAATCAAAAATTGAAAAGCTTAATACAAATCGTTTTGCACCAAAAGTTTTTAAATAATTTTTAATTTTTTTTATGCATTAAAATATAAAATAAAATGTTTCATGCCCATTTTCAAAATATGGGTGACCATACATGACATTGAATTTAGATAAAAACATTCCTATTATAAAAAATTTTATTGGATTATTTGTAAAAAAAAAAACATTCCAATTAAAAAAAAAAAGTTTTATTTGAATGGGATTCCTAACCTTCGCCTTTGCGATTTTTCCGATTCCCCGATTCCGATTAATCGTCCCAACACTAATATATATATATATATACACTAATACACTTATATATATACACTAATACACTTATTTTATATATATATATACACTAATACACTTATTCTATATATATATATATATATATATATACACACACACATCTAATCCGAATATCAATTATAAAATTAATTATAGTCATCAAATTCACTTAAACACGCTACGATTTGTGCTTTTATTGCAATTAGGAGTAGGAACCTAGCGCTCCCCCCTAAAACTTCTAAAAATCAACATTGAAAATTTAAAAAAAATGTTTTTAATACTAAGAGCGGGAACTTAACCCCTATTTAAAACAAGAAGAGAAGGAACCTAGCTCCCCCCCCCACTAGAGTAAATATCTATTTAAAAATATTTATTTTAAAATATTGAGTGTGGGGGGCCTTAGATTTTAAACTAGAGGGATGGGAGCTTAGACCCATCCTTCTCGAACGGTCATAATTTTCTGTTGTCGAATTGCCATTTTTTCCTATTTATCCACTTTTGCCATTTTTTCCTATTTATCCACTTTTGTCATTTTTACCGTTGCCCTTTTTACCGCTGTCATTTTTTCCGCTGCCATTTTTACCGAGCACCACATGACATTATCAGAAAATAAGAGCAATAGTAAATTTAAAGTCAACATTCCTAAAATTAGATTACGGAGAATATTTTTCACCATTTTTAAGATTACTTAAAAAGTACTTAAATTGTTATATAAAAAAGGCTCTCACCCATCATTTTTTTTAAATTATGTTTTTAGCAGATAAAGTCTCCATAGATCAACAATGAACTTGTCAACACCTTACCAGCACTTGTGATCAATGACTTCTGTTGGTTAAAAACACAGCTACTGTTTCTTTTAAAAATGTATTTCTATGTTATTTTAAACTTTATAAATAAAGTATTTGTTTCAAATCAGATTAATTAAATCAGCTAATAATCCTCAAATAAATTTTCAGAAAAGTATATTTTATTTTTGGAAGATTTTTTAATACAGAGAATTGTGACGACTAAAAAGGGTGTTAATCAGCTATTTTAGCAAAAAAAATAAATAAATAAATTGATTCCAATCAATATAATTTCTGTTTGAAATACACCAGACTATTATGCTTACTGGAAATAGTAAATTTAATCCTTTAGCTTTCAAGAAAGCTTTTTCATTTTTAAAAATTCATTTTAAACCTTAGGTATCATGAATTAGTGGAGGTACTTCCAGTGTAACATGAAATGAACATGAAAGGCTCTCTGAGTTGCAAGTACAGATTCACCAGTCTTAAAAATGTTTTAAAAGCATATTCACATTGTGCATCGGTCCATGGTAATTGATGCTATCTGAAACTAAAGTGGTAAGACATTAGCTAGATGAAGAAACCATTGCCACTTTCCTAAGTTCACTAGCACTACACAGGTAACAGTTTAAAATATGAGAGGTATTTCTGCCACACTCTGTACATAAGCACACAGTTTGAATGAAATTGAAATGGACATCTGTGGTGTGAGGATTAATTTCCCTTTCTGTCTGGCAACAAACACTGGGTAACAGGAAAAGTGTATCGGCTATCCCTTTGAAGTCATTTTTATGATTAACTTCTATATTTAAACTGAATCTATTTTCTAATAAATGTACTGTTTTAAATGTACAATAATTTTTGAAATTTGACCATCTTGTAGTCGATGAAGCAATGGCTACCATACCAAACTAGTTTTTCTAAAAATCACTTTCTTTAAACATCTGGGTTAAATTGTCTAAAATAATTTTACATATAAATGTTCTTATTAATTAATGTCTGTGGTCAGAGTAACATTTAGTTGACTTTAAGAATTGTGATCTTTGCATTAATTTTCCACATAAAGACTATAAATTTATTTCAACTATTCATAATCAAAAAAGTTTTTAGTCTTTATAAAAAAAATTTAATTCACAATTACTTGCCAAATATCGTGAGTACATTTTTCTTGTTTGTTTATTCTTTTTTTTATTCTTCCTTTTTACTCAATTCATGATAATCTAAAAAAATTTTAATGGGAGAAGGCAATGTAAAAAAGATTTATTCTCCCATTTGTATTTCCCCCATTATGGGCATTATTATGTCTGTGATATAATAACACTGTACTTCATCGACAGAATGGAATAGCTGAAAGGAAAAGGAAGGACAATCATGCTTTGTTCTCAGAGAGACTTTTATAATACTAAAACATACACAAAACCATATACACACATGTCCCATCGCGCAATAAGAGATTAACAATAATATAAATAGAAGAATTATAACAAAAAGTTATATGACGGATAGAAGATTTGTTGCCATAGATCTTATTAGACACAATAAGAGATTAACAACAATAACTAATAAAATAGAACAATTATAACAATATACTGTAAAAGTTACATGATGGATAGAAGATTCGCTCTTACCATAGATTTTTAGACACAATAAAAGATTAACAGCAATAAGTAACAATAAAATAGAACAAATATAACAATATACTGTAATAAAAGGCATGACAGAAGATTCTTATTGTTGATCTTAGCAACATCAGCATACATTTTTTTCTCTTTTCTGTAGTCAAGACAGTCAATCTCTTCAACTAAATGAATCACTTTTCTTTGATATCTCTGAATTGCCAGCATCTTTTTTCTGATTTAAAACCATTGCTAAGTAAAACTTAATTAAACAATTATTATTAAGTAAAACATTTTATATCTGGTGTTGACTGTGCATAATTGAAATTGCAGAAATAATATAAGCTCAAGGAAACCATTCTACTTGACAAAAGATATTCTTATTACTGGCATCTGTCAGGGTTAAGTTCTTTTGCTGTTGTTTTTTGGTAATTTAATGTAGCTTGTAGTGGATATTATCAAATTAAAGGAGCAAATGACAAAAACAAATACATCATGCAATGGTTTCTTGCAGCCTTCCAGGGTTTCAAACATACTTCAAATTTTCAATTTAATAAAAGTAAATAGTTAATAAATTCAGCTCCCACCAATAAATAAGCACAGGCTTCTGGAGTCTCCGCAATGCCATAAAGACCAAACATTCATTCAACTCAGCAGAAGAGCTGACAGCAGTAAAGTGACACGAGTTGTCCTGTCTTTCTCACCAAAGCAACAATGGATTCTCTTTGATCTTGTCTCCCAACTCCATTTTCTCCCTTCCTCACTGAAAGACTATTTCTTGAAAATAATATATATATTTTTTTTACTTGTTCAATTTAAGTAGAATATTCTGTAACCATGGAAACGTGATTTTAGCTGTGTCTTTAAAAAACCCGGTAATTTTTAAAAATTACTCAAAATTAGCTTGAAGATGAAATGGAACTAATGCTTTTAATTTAATTGCAAAATTAAATTCGGGGTTTTAGCTTCTATTTTTTGAAACATGGTTGGAACTGTGTAGCGAAAAAACCCATATTTTAAATCAATTAATTTATAATATTAATGCTCTGTAAATTTACATTGAGCACTATTTTGTAAAAATAAAAATATCTATAAGAACACCGGATTTTATATCTTACTGTTCTTTCTTTTTATTTATATACATATTTTTTTTACTGTAAATTACAAGTGATAGTAGGAGTGCATATTAAAATAGGTTTAAACAAAAATATTTTTTTTGTTATTATAATAATATTTTTGTTTATAATAATAAATACGTACTTGTTGTCCTAAAATAAGAAAGATATTTTTCCAATTTTCATTTTAAATCCAACAATAATAATTGTAACATTTTTTGTCAATAAATTTATGTTTATCAGTATTTTTATTTGGTGAAAAAATAAAAAATCTATAAAAAACTTGATCGTCTTTCTTTCACAAATTCAGCTAAACTTTGTTCCATATCTGGATATTGAGCTTTTCTTCCTCTACCTACAGCTTTGGCACTTGATTTACCCTTTTTAGTTCATTTTTATTCTTTCTCCATAAACGTATGTTAGTGTCATTCAACTCATATTCTATAACTGCAGCTCTGTTTCCTATTCTTTCTGCTAATTCTATTACTTTTTGTTTAAAATTTCCACTATAACTCGCATGTTTTAATGACATTTTGGCGGTAAAATAAAATGTTATATTTATCAGGAAAACCGCATGGTAATTTTCAAAATTATTTTAGCCACTTAGTTTTGATTTTATTCTTAATGTCAAGTTCGACAAAATGTCTTCATAATTATTTTTTAAATTTTTTTTTTGACAAAATCTATAGATGTGTATCATACATAGGGATAGATATATTTCTTAATTTTTGGATCATTTGTTGGGGTGCATATTATTTACGGGTGTGTATTATTTTCGAGAAATTACAGTATGTTCATTTCTTTACAGTCAAAGAAAAGAACATTCTAACTTCCATTTCATGATAAGTAATTACAGTAAAATTTGTGTGTCCTACATTTAGATAAATATCATTTTATTTGAACATGCAACAATCTTTTTCCTCATTTTTTCATTCAACAAACTTTCCCCAACAAATGGTGACAATCCAACGAGAAACAAACACTGCATCATTTTCTTCCCAATAACTTGTGAATGCTAAAACAAACAGCATTTTTCTGCTTTTGTACTTAGCCATATTAACTGACCATGAATTCAATTAACTTATCACATGATGAAGGAGACTATGTAACCCATGGAGGCCACATTAACAATGAACCTTCCAACATTCAACTCCACTAATATAAATATATGGTTCTTGCAACTACAAGCAATTTTCAACGCAAAGGAAATTACACCTCAGCATCTACGATGTTGCTATATTGTCAAAAAAACAACCCACTGAAATAGCCATAGAGGTGATAGACTTACTTGAAACTATGCCCGAAGACCATCCATATAACATTTTATGACAAGCAATAATTAAATGGATGGGAAAATCTAAAGAAAGCATGCTACGTGATTTATTTAACAATGTAGAATTAGGTGATAGAATACCTTCTCAATTACTATGCCACATGAGGTCACTTCTTGGAGAAAATGGTTGATTCTATTCTAAAAAGGATGTGGCTAGATAAATTACCTACAACGACCATGCAAATTTTCGCACCTATGTCAGAAGATGAAAACTTATAGGGCAGTGACTCTCAACCACTATGTCGTGGCATACATATATACATGTGTGTGGACGTTGTAATGGTACAGTAATAATATTTGAATAAGTGAATAAATATTAAACTTTTTATCCCACATGAGCTAAAAGGGCTTTATCAGTTCTTCTATTTCTTATTTATGCAAATTAGGCTTCAAAACCCTAAATAACATTAAAAATAAGAAGCGAGAAAGACTATGCTCAACTGAAGAAGAAATGAGTCTGTTTATCGTACATTTGACCAAACATTGAAGAAATCACAAAAAAACCCACCAGGCACAGGTTTTGCATTAAAACTGTACAAATAGTTAAATAAAAAATTGAAATAAAGTAAATTCATAGTTGTGTACGCATTTTTTTAAAAAATTTGGTTTTATTTTATAACATTTAACTGTATACCCTTTAAAAATTTTGCTAAGTGTGCCATGATATTTTCATTTGCTCCTAGGTGTGTTGTTGCTTAAAAGAATTGAGAAACACTGTGATACATACATAAATAGATAGACTATAGGCCAAAACTTTGGGGACATTGTCCAGATTTTGAAGAACCGCCTATAAATTGAACGTTGCATGTTTTTTCAAAATGAATTTACTAAATCACTTTAGGCCTGAATGGTTTTATTTTATATTCAATAATAATAATAATAATAACAAAATTAACTTATTACTGCATAAAGTTTCTTTAAAATTTTCTCTCTTTTTGCCTAATCTACCATATGCTGATATACTGATAACATAAAACTGTGTTTATAATTGATAACAGATATTTATTAGACAAAGTCAGTATAGGCAAAAGGCTACTTTAATGGAGGATTCAGTGAGACACAAATTATACAAAGAGTTTTACAATGAGTAATAATATATACTCATACAAATTTGATTAGCAATTGTTCTTAAATGTTAGTGATTGACAATTAAAAAACAAATAATGACAAAGAAAAGTTGATTAAAAACTTCTTTAGAGAAGTGATATGTGAGGACCTACTTGACTGTAACAGATTTCATTGGGTGTGGTGAACAAGCAAGTGTTAAGTGGCTCTTTATGGGGAGAAGTCTCAAGTGGTGTACACTTGTGTTTTAAACTCGTGTATTTGAGAAGTCCAAATCACAGTTATTAGAGAAATGTTTTCTTCTTTGGAAAATTCAAAATCATTTTGCAAATCTTTTCAGTTTTTTTTTTTTTTTTTTAGGAGATTTTTTCCAAGAAGCGTTCACATACATTTTGTTAATTTCCTTGTTACCATAATATTTAGTCCGATCATTTCTCTAGTCTTCTGCAGGTATACAATTTCTCTTCAAAGGAGGTGAAGTGTCTTTTTCTTTTCTTTCAGTAGAACACACCGGAAAACTAAATGAAAGAAAATGGAGATCAATTTACTGACAAGAAGTGTCCATTATGTCAAAACTCACACCACTAAGTGGCAAGGATAAATTAGCAACACATGAAAATCAAAAAATGAGTTCTTGGGATAAAAACATTACTCAAATTTATAGAAAGCACTGTGATGGGCTTACAAAGTTAAGCAATATCAAGCCTGGCTAGTAACTAGATGGGTAACCACTTATGAAATTCTGTAAGTTTGGATGTGTGGGTGGTCTAATAGATAACAGCTCAAAATTGGAAATCGGAGAGCCCTGTCCCAATTCCAGTCAGGTTTGTTATATTCACTTACACATAAATAACCTTTGGGAATACCTTTTCTCCCTCCAACTAGGGGTTAATTAGTAAAACATGCATCAGTAAATGATTATTATCTTCAAAACAGTCTTACAATCTAAAAATTTTTTCTGGCTTTAAAATTGTAGCATTGTATGAAAATTAGATAAGTATAAATAGAGAACAACTGGCAAACATAGAGGCTTTTCATAGCAAACCCGGTTGCTATTCAGGACATGGAGAACTGTACTACAACTGCTACTATGCAGAGAGATATGCAAAACATAACAAAAATAACCTGCAAAAGGTTGATAAACCATAAAAACCAATCAATCAATCATAAGAACAATGGTTACAAAATGAATGAAATTGACAAACAAGTTTTGGAATGATACATCCTAAAATTGTAAATGGGATCTAGAGATCTTTTTTCATTTATATTTATTTCTTTTTTCATTTATTTTAAAAATGTAATAGGTTTTCATTAGAAATTTCAATATTTTCCTATCTTAAAAGAATATTATTTATTTCACTTTTGGAAGAAAGCAAAAGGATTTTTTTACTGTGAAGAGAGAGTGGGAGAACAGAGGATGTCATCTCTCTCTTCTTTTTTTTTAATCAATTCACCCCAAACAAGGTGATAGTGCCACTAGGACACAAGGGGCTACTGGGAATGAAAGAGAATTTAAAAAACTTCAGAACAAACCAGAAGCCCAATCCTAAATAGGAAACAAGGATTAAACCGCTACCCCTGTTCAAAAGATCGGGTAGGAGAGTGGACCAGATGATAGGCAAACTTATCTACTCCTAATGAGGAAAAAAAAAAATAAAATAAAATTTCAGAGTTTAAACAGAGATGTTAGAAATATAGAATTGAAGTAGACTTTAAAAGGAACCAGAAACCCAACCCTAAACAGGAAACAAGGTATAAACATTGTTGTACCATACCTACATCTTTCCACCCGCCACTGGCAAATCTTATATGTGTTGTTCGTGTCCTAAGTATTATCGTTCATTACCAACCTTCATGTGATTATTCTATTCAGTAACCTTCCCCAGGTTACAACAAACATCTACTCCTGTTCAAAAGACTAAGGAGGAGTTTGAATTGGACAACAGATGAACCTATCTACTCCTATTGAGGAAATAAATAAATAGTAAATAAAATTTCAGAGTTCAGGCAGAGACATTAGAAGTATAGAGTTGAAGTAAACTTTAGAATGAACTGGAAACCCAATCCTAAACAGAAAACAAGATATAAACCTCTAATACTGTTTAATAGATCAGGGAGGAGTGTGAACTGGATGATATTCACCTCTGCTGTGGTCAGGTACTGAACTCACATGGCCCAGTAAATAAAAGTGTTGGTTGAATTAATCCAGTGTTGACCTAAAAGAGTTGTGAGTTCAATACTTGGCCCAAAACTTGGAGAGTCGAGTTACTAAGGGGAAGTAATTGAAACTGAGATATCCGGATAAGGTTTGGCACATGGAACTAGAACAATCTACAAATGTGGACTAAATAAAGGGTTCAGTTTGAAATTCCAGTGTATATCACCTGAAGAATGCCAGAGCTTATAATGGGGTGAAATGTGAATATGACAATAAAGATGAGGACAACAGCCTGAACAATGTAAATAGTGTAAAAAGTTCAATAACTAATTCCATTTTTTATGGTTTATTTTCCTTCTGTTTCTTTCTTTTTTTTGCTTCTTTCATAAGAAACAGCCAAATTAATCCATTGATGACAGCCAAAATTCTTTCTTTTTTTTGCTTCTTTCGTAAGAAACAGCCAAATTAATCCATTGGTGACAGCCAAACAGCCAAATTAATCCATTGGTGACAGCCAAAATTCTTTCTTTTTTTTGCTTCTTTCGTAAGAAACAGCCAAATTAATCCATTGGTGACAGCCAAAATTCTTTCTTTTTTTTGCTTCTTTCGTAAGAAACAGCCAAATTAATCCATTGGTGACAGCCAAAATTCTTTCTTTTTTTTGCTTCTTTCATAAGAAACAGCCAAATTAATCCATTGGTGACAGCCAAAATTCTTTCTTTTTTTTGCTTCTTTCTTAAGAAACAGCCAAATTAATCCATTGGTGACAGCCAAAATTAATCCATTTTTTTGTGACAGCCAAAATTCTTTCTTTTTTTTGCTTCTTTCAGAAGAAACAGCCAAATTAATCCATTGGTGACAGCCAAATTCATTCTTTTTTTCTTTCGTTAATCCATTTCAGCCAAAATTCTTTCTTTTTGCTTCTTTCGTGAAACAGCCAAATTAATCCATTGGTGACAGCCAAAATTCTTTTTTTTTGCTTCTTTCGTAAACAAGCCAAATTTCCATTGGTGACAGCTTCTTTCGTAAGAAACAGCCAAATTAATCCATTGGTGACAGCCAAAATTCATTCTTTTTTTTTGCTTCTTTCTTTAAGAAACAAAATTCTTTTCTTTTTTGCCAAATTAATCCATTGGTGACAGCCAAAATTCTTTTTTTTTGCTTCTTTCGTAAGAAACAGCCAAATGGTGACAAAAATTTTTTGCTTCCATTGGTGACAGCCAAAATTCATTCTTTTTTTGCTTCTTTCATAAGAAACAGCCAAATTAATCCATTGGTGACAGCCAAAATTCTTTCTTTTTTGCTTCTTTCATAAGTTTAATACATTGCTTCTTCTTTCTTTTTTTTCTTTCATAAGAAACAGCCAAATTAATCCATTGGTGACAGCCAAAATTCTTTCTTTTTTGCTTCTTTCAAAACAGAAATTAATCCATTGGTGACAGCAAAATTCTTTCTTTTTTGCTTCTTTTGTAAAAACAGCCAAATTAATCCATTGGTGACAGCCAAAATTCATTCTTTTTTTGCTTCTTTCATTTTAATCCAATGGTGACAGCCAAATTAATCCATTGGTGACAGCCAAAATTCTTTCTTTTTTGCTTTTTTTTAATCCATTGCTGACAGCCAAAATTCTTTCTTTTTTTGCTTCTTTCGTAAGAAACAGCCAAATTAATCCATTGGTGACAGCCAAAATTCTTTCTTTTTTTGCTTCTTTCATAAGAAACAGCCAAATTAATCCATTAGTGACAGCCCAAAATTCTTTCTTTTTTTGGCTTTCTTTCTTGAAACAATTCATTAATCCATTGGTGACAGCCAAAATTCTTTCTTTTTTTGCTTCTTTCATAAACAAACCATTGGTGACAGCCAAAATTAATCCATTGGTGACAGCCAAAATTCTTTCTTTTTTTGCTTCTTTCATAAGAAACAATAAATTAATCCATTGGTGACAGCCAAAATTCATTCTTTTTTTTGCTTCTTTCGTAAGAAACAGCCAAATTAATCCATTGGTGACAGCCAAAATTCTTTCTTTTTTTTGCTTCTTTTGTAAGAAACAGCCAAATTAATCCATTGGTGACAGCCAAAATTCTTTCTTTTTTTTGCTTCTTTCGTAAGACAGAGCACTCAACAAGTAGTACTCATTACAGTATGAGAATGAAGTCACTTTCTACAATTATTTTCCTGGTTGAGCTTAATCCAACACAAGTATGATACAAGGCCACCAGTATTGGTAACCCAGCGAGAACTGAACTCTACTAACTAATTAGTCTTTATGATAATATAATAGGTAGCCATTTATTTGTTATATTTAAGTCTGGTACAAGACTATAGTAAAAAAGTGCCCAACGAAAATCACATCCATTCCGTTAAAAAACTGACTTGCAAAACAAGTTAGTTGACCATTCTAAAAATGTATAACACCTTCTTACCCAGCTTTGTCTGACACAAGGTCAGTAGTTGTGAAGCACTCAGTAAAGATAGGGCATGTCACTAAAGAACTGGTTTGAAAATAAAGCTTATGTGCCATCATACCAAAGGCATGTGCCATATTCTCCCTTAAAGTTAGCTTAGTCTGATACACTGTAATAGCAGTGATAAATTATAATCCAGTATAAATTATAATCATAATGTTAAAGAAGTAATCTATATTCATTAATTGTTTGTCTATCATAACTATGCACACAAATAGTGTAATGGTTAACAAGCTTGTCTTGCTAAATCAATTATGACTGAATAGTGAGTTCCATCCTCACTAGGTGCCCCATACTTCCAGTCATATGCCACATCTGAGCTATGCTTAGAAAATCATGGGCACTCCAATGTGGTGTAATGGTTGTCTCACTAAATCAATTAAGATGGAATAGTGAGTTTGATCCTCACTGGGTGCCCAATATTTTTGGCCTTGTTCCACATCTAAGCTATGCTTAGAAAATTGCCATAACCACACACTTATATACACTATGCCAAATGTCTGGAGTCACCCTTTGGATTTCAAAGAATCACCTAAAAATTGAACGTTTTTTTTGCCTTTTTCAAAATTAATTAACTGTTTCAATTCAGGTCAGAGGGGTTTTCTCTTCTTGAAGGGTTTCAGCATTTATTCAGTTATAATAACAAAATTAACCCTTTTGTAATGTAACCTTTTTGTAATTAACCTCTTTTGTAATGGATAGCGGCGTGGAATGAGAACTTGGAGAGCTGAGTTCAAATGACAGTCAAGTTCATTATTTACACAAAATCTTTCGATAAATCTTCTGCCTCATCAGTCATGCATCAAAAGATATATGACTGATGAGGCAGAAGATTTATCGAAAGATACATGATAGCCCAAGCATGTATCATGTATGGCACTTGACTCACTGACTGATTGCATAAAGTTTCCTATAAGATTTGAACTCTTTTTGCCTCATCTGCCTTGCTGATTAATAGTATTGCGGTTTTTAAATTTTAGTCAACACCCCTCTCTAAAAAAAGGTGGACACCATGCAGGAATGGGTTGAATAGTTTCAGTTTAAAAATCCATTGTTTATATCATGTTTGTCTCATTAAATGTGGATTTTGTTAATAGAAAAATCCTTTTTTGAATTTACCATGCTCCCGAGTTATTTGAAAGATTCCACATACTTGAAATTCTTTCAAATATATATATATATATATATATATATATATATATTTAGTGTATTGCGGCAACAGATCATTATTATTCAAACATATATTGTTAAATATAACAGACAACGAATGTCTATTATGTTTGATCATGAGCTGTTCTAAGCTTCGTATAGTGGTTTTAGTTTCAGGAGAAAATAAAGACAAAAACTGTCCAATATTTGGGTACTTTTATTATGCTGTTCCTCTATCTAATCTTTCGGCTCATATAAGCCATCATCAGAGTGGTTATATGGACATTACAACAGAAATGTTCACCATCAAAGATGATATCCTGTTATGTTTACATAGAAGTTTGCTATGTGACAATAACGAATAATTGCATTTATTTTTATGTCGACATTTTAACACTAAGCAATGTCGACATTAAAACAAGTTCAAATTTCCATAAGATAGGTTTAACATAATTAGCTACTATATTTCCCTAATATTCACTTCCCTCTAATTCTTCAAATATCGAAAGTATAACTAATTCTAATTTCTATATTACTCCCTCTATAACCTCTTTACACTATATTAATTATAATTTATAAACTTTCTCCTACCCTAAGATCTCTCCCCCAACTCTCTTTCCATTAATCCATTACATCTTTTTATTTATTTATTTATTTTAAAGTTATTTTTAAACCACTTTTTATTCCTCTTTTAAATTAATATTTCATCTTCATATAACCCCAAATTAATGTCATAAGGTTAATATTTGGGTTTAATGTTTTAAGACAAATCCCTTCCACCCTCCCCTGATTGCTGCCCTGTGCCTTTCATCTGATGGAAACATTGAAATGGATAAATTCTGGATTTTTTTTTTTTTTAAGCTTTCACAGTTAAATTTTTATTTCTGACATGAACTCAGTCCACACTGCAATTTATAATACAGACGGCCAATATCTTTGTCTTCCAAAATAGCCTATTCCCCATATGAGATGATTTAGTGTTTATTATATATATATATATATATATATATATATATATATATATATATATATATATATATAATTTGTTTTTTAAAAATTTAATGTTTATTATATATATATACATATATATATATAATTTGTTTTTTTAAAATATATAAGCATTGTAACACTGGAATTCCCATCTTTCAAAATTGAGACTTCAATTCAAATTCTATCTTAAAAATTAAACTTAAAATATAAATTTCTATTCCCTTATTGAGTGATGCTAAGAATAACTTTTTAGAAATTGATTCATTTAATTTATAAGTCCAGACAAATTTGATATTTTGAGATGTTGGGGTTAAGGAAAATTCCATCTTTTTCATTTTAGGGTTGTTACGATTTAAATTATTTAGAAAACTCATGTACCTAATGTATTGTAGCTATCAATTCAGTCAAGTCAAAGTAGGGATAGGGTATCTGTCTATTGATACAAACTTCCCTTTTTCAAGTAGAAATTTGTGGTAGTATCTATGTTCTAACACATCATCTGGGTTTCAATAGCAATACATTTGGCATTTTAATTTTTAATTCTTCATTTAATTTTTATTTTTATATAAATTTCAATTATAATTTTTTCAAAAGGGGCATTCAAATATTATTGTCACATATTTAATATTTACCTTTTTATTTGTACCAACTTAAGATATTATATTTAATTTATTTACTAATTGAGTACACATATGTTAATATTAAAATTAATATATTAGAATCTAATTATGTATTCATAAACTATTTTATTTATGATCAAATATAATTGTTAGTTTCATTTTTTAAAAAATTGGCTAATACTTAAGGAAAAAATTTGGCAATGTCTACAAAAACTCGCTATTTCATTTCTTTGATTTAATAAATTTTCATTTTTCAGAAACTTGATATTTAACTTTTCATGTATGCACAAAGAACATGGGTCATTTAAAGATCTACAAGTTCTTGTTTCTTTATTAATTTCCATTTTACTGTTGGTGTTTTATTGGTTTCTTTTAAATGTCAGAAATATTTAGATAAGGATGTTTGGTTGCAGTATTTAGTATTATTAAAGGAGCTTTGGTGTTGTTCCATCTTAATTTAAATTCGTTCTTTGTACATTCTACATAGACTCTAATATCATTAGGATTTTCAATAGATGAGATATTGCATTAATAAACTACAGATTTTATACAACATTTATTATGCAGAGGGCAATTTTCAGGATTTCTACAGTTACATAATTTTTCTTTATTTTTGTTTATTCTTATTTCAGGATCTATATTTCTTTGATTTTGGTATAAGTATTTATTCATGATTTTGGCATTATGTTTCTTGATAATCCTCTCTAAGTTCTCAGTACAACTGTAACTTATTTTTAAGATGTTTTTATTAAAAATTTTGCTGAGTTTACTATTTCTAGGAAAATGTTTTTTGATTAATGCAAGGAATTTTTGTCTGAGTTTACTTATAACCATTTGGTTGAATGGGGGTGTATACCAAATGATTTTTCTATTTCTATTTTTTCTTTAGTTTTTATAATTATTTTTTACATAATTAATCTTTGGGCATTTATAGCTACTATCTTTTAGAGCTTTAACATAGAAATTGCTATGTTCATAAAATAAAGATGGAGGATGATTAGAGTTAGGGTGTATATATAGAGGATTAGTATTGGGTTTTTTGTAAGGTAGGTATATATTTTTCATTAAATTGTTATATCTAGGAAGTCTACTTTTTTAAAATTAGTATTTACAGTAATTTTCAAGTTTAGGTATTTAAATTCTTTGTTTAATAGCTTTCTAATTTTATCTATTTTAAAGTTAGTAGACTTATAACCATAAGTCCATCATCTCTATACAGTCCGATGTCATTAATACTAATTTCACAATGATATTATATAATATAAAAAGACCAATAAGGTCAGAAAACTCTGAGGAGTCCAATGATCCCATTGTGATGTCAAAATGGTTATCAGAGTTTTTAATCCACTGGTTTCCATTATGAATGATTACTGATTTTTTCACATTCATAATTGTTTTTTCCTCACCTGTTAGGTCAGAGTATTGGGTAGCAAAATCCAGAGCAGTCATGAAAAGTTCCCTTGATATTGATGGGTAGTATTCTTCAATATCAAACTGTATTAGGGTACAATTCAGTTTCTCCTTAATATTAGTAAATTAAACCAAATTGTACCCAAATACTCTGTCCACTTATCAGAGGTATCAGCAATTGACAGCTGATACTTCTTGATTTTTCTTTTTTATATGCACTTTTCATTGGTGCAAGTCTTTATTTCATAAAAAACTAAAAGCAAAACAAGCCTAAACTAACCTATTTTGGGGGGTGCCAATGTTTAATATAGGTTTCCCAATATCCTGATGCCTAACCAACATGAAAATGCCACTCTAAGTCAGCTTCTTTCACTTGACTGATACATGCAAGACTCACCCACCTTTTGCCAAATTCTGATGGTGAGAGTCATTGCCTTTCTATCCTGATCTTGACTTTAAGCATGAGCTTAAAGAACAAGATCAGTTGGGAAGAGGTAAATTTTCCTTCCATCATATCGTCCAGATCACAATTATTATGTTTTCAATAAATTTGCTCAATGGAACTGCAAACTTGCAGTGGAAAAAGGTGTAATCCAGAGTCTCCATCGACTCATTACAGCAAACACAATTTGGAGAATATTCCAAGCTCACTGAATAAAGTTTTTTGTCAACCCAGAGGGTCTTTCACATTACTAGCCAGGTGAGTGATTCCTCATTGTTACTGAGGTATTTCAAGCAAGGCACCAAAGGCCAAATGGAGTGAGACACCTGCTTCTTTAAACCAAGGTTACCTAGCAGAATGAAACCCCTCACTAACACCTGATATAATGAATGCCTTACAGGACAACACCTGGATGTTGGAGGGGTCATGTAAGAAAAACTTGATAGCTAACCAGCATTCATGATATAAGGAGCACTTGCCTCAGGGTAAAAAGTAGGTCCCCTCTTTGCATGAGTGCACACTTCTCAGGGATGGGAAATTCTTACGAGTGTCTTCCTTCTAGAATTTGCTATTCCCATCCAATTTCAAACACATCTGATCTAGGAAAAAGATACAAAGCATATGTTGACAAATCTCAATACTAGGCATAACCAGACTGCTTTCAGAAGGGTGTAGGTAACAGATCTACCAACATACCTAAAAAGAACAAAAATATGACAGAGATCAAGAAGTGGTTCATTTTTATTGGTTAGGAAGAAATCCCAGCATGCATCTGTAGGATTTGTCTATATATTTGGGGAGGGGAATGTTTTTAGCAGTCACTCCAAATGAATTGGAAGCAACAATTAAAGGCAACTAAAAGATAGTATAAGAAAAATGTATGTGACATATTGCATGTTACATAGTACATGTTATATATTACTTCTGACACACGTGTCCTTCCTATCTGTCTAATTTCTCTAGATAATAATAAAAACACCAAAAAATAGGGTTTGTACTCTATAAAAGTAATTTTTTCAAAGAAGTTAAAAATCATACATTTTTGGTGACAAAAATAAAACTTCGTCTTATATAGCAATTTCTATCAGTAAACCACCCAAAACATAGATGTTATTATTGCTAGGGTTCGAATATACAACATAGAGGCCAATGTAAACTTAATTTTATTTACCAAAATAAAGCATAATTAGTCTTTTAAAGCAAACAAAAATAAAGATGGCACTTATAATAGTTTCAAATATTCAAGATAGCACTGAATGTATTAATGAGTTTAATCAAAAGGTTTTGTTTTAAATAAAGATAAAACAGCAAAAAGAAAACAAATTCTGAGGAATTATGGGTAACAGGGACAGAGCATGTTCAGCTATACTTCATTGAAGCAACCATTTTGTAAGTCAACTAATTCTGCTTTTATTGCTTTGTGATGTTTGATTTTGATGCTTTGACCTTTCCTGTTTTTTCTTTTAATCATAAAAAAGAAACAGCAGCAGCAAATATAAAACAAAAATGAGTGAATGTTTTATTGCTGCACAGCACTTAGGAAAGACCACAAAATTGTCCAAAAAAAAAAAACCACAAATAAACATTACTCTCATCCAAACAAATCAAATATCAGCTTTTCATTGAAGTCACACTTAATATCATTTGGTTGGTCACTGAAGCAGTCAGTTGATCGTTCCATATTTGCCTTTTTTTTAATCATTTTTTCTACAAAGGAATAAAATGACTCCTACTTGCAAATATAACCCACAGTAACACAAATAATTTTTTTTCACGATTTCCAGCAAGTAACTGAAGAAATACATATAAACTCCAAAATGGAGGACAAGATAAAAAAAACAAAAAACCATATAGAAAAATTATATTTGCTAAAACAAAAAAGAGAAAAAAATTTTTATTTGAAAAACTCAGCCAAACGCTTCATAATATCAACCTATGATATATTTTCCTCATACGAAGAGGTGCTAAATGTTTTCAGCCAAACAAAAAGATTTTAATCTTTGGTCAATGTGTGAAACTTTTCATCATGACTCATATTCAAAAGGAACCGAGGTTTTGGTTTTAATATTAGTGATCAATAATTTTTCCATTATATAAAGTAATATTATCTTGAATTTTATTATCAGATGAAGCATTGTCAACCATTATTCATTCATGACTAGTATTTCTTTCATATTAATTTCACTTGCTTTTTATTACATTAGTACTAGTATTAATAGCAATATGAGCCAAGATCACCAATGTCCTGAAAAAAGAAATAATCTAGCATAAAGCTTATTGGTAGACTGATCCACTTGTCTGGGTACCAATCAATTATTAACTGTTTGTGTATTTTTAGTGAATGATACAGTTTAGGAACATCTCAATACTACCTCATATTTCTTTTTAAGCCAATCTATAAAAAGACATTTAAACAAATTTGTATGTGTATATATATATATATATATATATATATATATATATATATAGTGTATATTTACATTATTCGACTGTTGTTCTCATCTTTGTTGCCATATTTATCACAACATTTAGGCCGTTGTACGCTCTGGCCTTCTTCAGGTGGTTGGAATGTGGAACTGAACCCTTTATTTCGACATTCCAACCACCTGAAGTAGGCTGGAGTGTACAACGGCTGAATTGTTGTGATAAATATGGCGACAAAGATGAGGACAATAGTCCAAATACTGTAAATAATGTACATAGTACCTCATCTCAGAAATATAGACAGACTGTGTATATTTAGGCAGCAATTTATCATTAATGCATGTTTCATTAAATAATATAGACAAGTTTTGTCTATTTATTTTAAGTAAGTTCCTTTCATATTGTCTGATAAACTTAATCACATTATCGTTGAAAGACGAAAGGAAAACACCATATTGATACATGTTTAAGTACAATCTAAGCTGTCCAAAAAAGTTCAACATGTTGTCTTCCATATTTCAAAATCTGACTTCAAATGCCAATTTTATAATAACCAACTTTGGGGATAAAATTCTTTCAAATGCTTCATTTATGTGTTTTCCTTGCCATAAATGCTTCCTATAAAGATTCAATATGTCATTATTATCACTCTGTAATAGTGAGAGATTGACTGGCAGTCAATATGTCACTATTATCACTCTGTAATGCAATGTATGTTGTTATCCTCTGTTTTCTTAATTCTTGTATTAATTCTTGAAGAATGAAGGGTCAGAATGCGTTGTTGTAAATGAAGTCTTTTGATTGCAGAATTACAATAATTTTGTATTTTTACATTGTATAAAAATGTGAATGTGTCTGCAACATGTATTTTTATTTATATATATTAAAAAATAAATTCTTAAAACCAATTCTAACAGCCATATATACCACCCACATATCTTTATCTCTTTGAATATATATATATATATATATATATACACACATAAACTAATAATAAATATATGTGTTCCTCATTATTTGGTGAATTCAGAATTAGTGAGGAATAAATATATATTTACTATTAGTTTAAATTTTAGCTCTGTATTTTTTTATGCTGAGAACAGTTTTATTACCACCATCACTATTTAATATATATATATATATATATATATATATATATATATATATATATATAAATCATTTTACCCCAAGCAAGGCAATAAAGCCATTAAGATGCAAGAGATTACTCAGTGTATAGAATATGAGATAAAGAAAAATATTAAGGTGAATGAACAATAAATGAACAAGAATTAAGAAAACAGATGATAACAACTTACATTGCATTTAAATTTTGCAAGATCAAAGTTGTCTGGGAAGAAAGAAGATGAAAAAGATTTCCAAAGTGAAAAGTGCGAGAGAAGAAATTGTTAGCAAAGAACTTATGGTTACATCTAGCCAATTCAACTGTCAAATGATGAGACCTAGCTGCCAATCTAGTACTGCACTTGAATTCATAAAGTCAAGGTACCAAAGAGGAAAGCTCATAAAGCAATTACCATGAAAATATTTATAGAAAAGGCACAGGGGAGCTATGTTACAGTGATAGAAAAATGACTGAAGTTGAGATGCCAGGTCAGGGCCAATAATATTGCAGTTTCTTCTCTGGATTTTATTAAGAATCTCTAAATACATAACAGAAACACCAAACCAGATATGACAGCAATATTCAAAACATGGACGGATGGTAGACTTATAAATGTGTTAGCTAGATTCTGGCAAGAAATGTTGTCTAGCACGACAGAGTGAAACAAGTTTTCTAGCAGCAGGAAAAAAATATATAAAGTCTGTACATTTTATCTTATTTGTTAACTATTAACACTATTTCTTAATATTTAGTCCTTTACTTTTTAAGATTGCTTACCTTACCTTAGTTTTTATTTTTAGCTAAATACTATCTTTGTTATTATACATATGCAAGTATTACACATATATGTACATATGACAAGTTACCAAAACGTTTTAGTAATTGTACCATGTACAAGAGCTTAATGTAGCATGGACTTTTACCCCAACCTTTGTGAGCCTGTACAATTTATAGCATGATGGCATTTAGTAATTATGGTAAGCATTAGTTTGCAAGCATTGGATTTGATGGGTAAATTGCCACCATTTCATATTTTTAATTTTGTGCATGAGTGTTGTTTGTTTTTGATTTTGTCGACTGCACAGTAGTATAGTAGGGTCAATTGGGCACTGTCTGTGAGAAAAAAAGCACCAATTCAATCCACCAGAAATTTGTATTATACTGCTTGGCATTTGCACAAGAAGCTCCAATATGAACATTTCAGGGTATTTGGGTGTCAATCTGAGGACATTGCAAAGGATTCAGAAAGAGCTGAAGGAGTCTAATGGTGATTATCGGAAAACTCACTCTGATCATTCTAATAAGAACTCCCGAATTTGTTGGTGAGGGCCTCAGACTCAATATGGAGGCCTACATCAAGTGCTTTGAGGAGGTAGTGCTGTCCTGGGTCAAAAGGATGACTGCTATGTCTGGCAATAGGACTCAGCACCATGCCACACAAGTAGAAGAACCCAGTTATGGCTGTCAGATAATTTCTGCAACCATATCATCCCATACATCTGGCCACCTAACTCCTCAGATGACAACCTCCTTGATTATTATGTGTGGGACACAGTTGAGTGAGAGACTAACAAAACCCCTTGTAGCACCAAAGGTGAACCGAAGGCAAGAATTATGGCAGCATTCAACAACTTAAACAAGGAGAGTGTCCAGAAGATTTGCAGATTTCAAAGTTGTCTGAAGGCTGTGGTTGAAGCTAATAGTGATTTTATTGAATAAAGTTAATCTTTAGTATTTCAAGATATTTTTGTTAATTTTGGTAAATATATCTGTTAAAATGAGGTGTCAGTGTTATTTACATTTTTGTGTAATTTAGATGACAATTTATCCATCATATATATATATATATATATATATATATATATATATATATAAACCAGCTTAACATTTTTAGACTTTTTAGGTCGATATAAGTTTTTGTCGCTTTAATATGATTCCGTTGAAAGAGTGAATATTTTCTAAACCGTAGACATTTTTTGACTGAATCCATGTACTTTCCCCACAAGTTGTCATATATTTGAATATTCTTTGTTTCTTTTCTATTCTTGCAATCTAAAATTTTGCAAAGTAATTCTTTTGGTCTTGTGTTCAGGTAACTTTAATTTGTTTCTCACACCTTTAACCTTACCTTCTTGACTCATTCAACCATAAATTCTTTTCCCATTTCCTGAAAAGTAGTGAGATTTTTTCTTTTTATTAATGTTGGATTTAGGATTGAATGAAATATAATGCTTGTGACCTTTGTTGAATTGAGTGGGGGAAAAAAACATCAAATTTTTGTATGAAAAGGATCATTATATTTGAGGAATTATAAGCTTCTTAAAAATGCCAAGGTTTACTTTTTTGTACGACCCAAGACACCCGTACCAAATAGAAGTCATCTCCAAGGTGAAGATATCATGGAAGTCCTGCATGATCTAAAGAAGTATAGTTTGCTGGATATCACCTCACCCACAACACTATAGTGGGCCTTGTGGGTGGCTTCAGACTCCTTCATCTTTTGAGAGAACTGAAAACTAAACAAAAGACTAAGTTCCCTCTGTATTTTTTACAAATATTTTCATGGCAAATGCTTTTACAAGCTTTTTTCCCTAGTGCCCAGACTATGTGAGTTTAAGCATGCTACTAGATTGGCATTTAGGTCCCACCCTTTTACTGTTGAATTAGATAAATGTAACTGCCACGTCTACTCCTTCCAACAGTTTATTTTCTTGCACTTCCCATCTGTAGAACTCCCTTCTGTTTCTTTGCTTCTCTTATAAATACAATCTTCAAAATTTAAATTCCATGTCAATTGCTTCTATCTTCTTGTATCCTGTTCAGCTTTTATCCTTTCCTGGGTCCCTGCTATACCCAGTTTTTTCTCTCACTTTCACTCTCTATAACCCCCTGTGTACTAGTGGCATTCCTGCCTTGCTTGGGGGTGAAATGATTTAAAAAAAAAAAAAGAAATAGGTCTTCTTGGCCTCAGTCTATAACAATGCCATTGAGCTGAACGTTATCATTTGTGTCTAAAATCATTTGTATCTAAAATCATTCATGTCTGAAATTATTTAGTATCTGTCTATATTTCTGAGGTATTATGTACATTATTTACATTATTCGGACTACTGTCCTCATCTTTGTCACCATATTTATCACAATGTTTCAGCTGTTGTACACTCCAGCCTTCTTCAGGTGGCTAGAATGTCAAACTGAACCCCTTATTTCACTCACTGGAGTAGACTGTTCTAGTTCCACATGCCATGTTTAATGGATGTCAGTTATCTCCTGCTTAATTCCCTCTCCAAGTTCTCCACTGCCTTAACCAGGTCTTGAACTTGCACTCTTTTGGGTCCTGTCACTGGATCTAACTAACGCCTTTATCCACTGTGCCATGTGTCCTTGAGGACACATGGCACAGTGGATAAAGGCTTATGTTGGAAAATAAATGAGTAGTCTGCAAACCCATCTCTCTCTCTCTCTGGCCTCTGTACTAGTGCAGCTCTGTTTCTCCTGTGATGTGTGCAGTCTGTGGCATTATCTCTGAGGGTACACGGTTGACAGTTCTCTGGTTGCTGTTTCCGACTGGTAGTTAGAAGCCCTAACTCTTGCAATGTCCCCTGGGATGTTGTCTTTACGCTCCCCATCCAAGAATGTGCTTCTGAGGTCTCATCCTGTGTAAAAGCTGGAATTGACACTTTCATCCCCTCAAGAAAATATAGGGTCAAGTCACGCTCCTCCCCTTGGTTCTCTGCTGCTTGCTCAGCCGCCATTGCCCATAGGAACCACTTCTTTCACCTATTTCGTAGTGACAAGTTGGACTGCAATAGACGTCCCTTTGCTTCTGCCCGTAACGAGTGTAAGCGTGTCCTCAAAGATGCTAAGTCACTATTTGCTGCTTGGATGAAGGAGCATATTGCATCTCGCAAATTTGGCTCCAAAGATTATTGGCGTCTCTGCAAGAGCGTACTGAACAATTGCAAACTCTCTATACCTCCTTTGTTCAACCAGTTCGAAGTCCTGACCTCCTCTGCTGACAAGGCTGAATGCTTTGCTCAGAAATTTTCATTCAACTCAACGCTTGACTCTTCCGGTGTACCATACCCGACTTCCCTTTTAGAACTGAGGCCCTATTGAGTGGGTTACACATAATCCCGTCTTTGGTATTGGGCATTATCTCCAATTTAGACCCCATCAGGGCTAGTGGTGGGGATGGGATACCAGCCATTGTCTTGAAGAAATGCGTGCCTGAACTGGCACCTGCCCTCTCTAAACTATATAACTACTGCCTCAAGGAATTTTGTTTTCCTGACTACTGGAAGTCCTCTTCGATTGTTCCTGTCTTCAAGAACTCTGGTGACCCCTCTGACCCTTCTAATTACTGTCCTATCAGTCTCCTACCCCTTTTTGGCAAAGTCTTTGAAGCCCTAATCAATGCCGAAGTGGTTAACCACCTTACATCCCATGATCTGCTCTCAGACAAGCAATATAGCTTCCGCTTTGCCCGATCTACAGCTGATGTGCTTACGGCCATCACTGAAACTGTCTACCAAACTCTTCAAAATAACGGGGAAGCTCGTGCCGTGACCCTAGACATCTCCAAAGCATTTGATAGGGTTTGGCATGCCGGCCTTCTTCGCAAGCTCCAGGGTTATGGTATTATGAGTTGATTGCTTGACCTAATACAATCATTCCTGTCAAACCATGAATTGAAGGTCGTTCTCAATGGATTCTCCTCCAGTTCCTATCCCATGAACGCAGGTGTTCTGATGCTCAACTTCTCGAGAGCACCTCTCTGCGGCTGCTCAGTCCCACGTTGACTGCTGACCTGAGATGGAACGAAGACATTGAGTCAATTGCTTTGTCCACTGCAAGGAAAGTTGGCTCCCTGTGCCGTGCCAGGAAATTTTTCTCCCTAGAATCGATCCTTCAGATCTATAAATCAACAGTTCACCCTTGCATGGAGTATTGCTGCCATATATGGTCTGGAGCCCCTTTTGTTTGCTTCAGGGTTCTTGATAGGCTCCAGAGGCAGATATGCAATATAATTGGCCCTGTTCTGGCATCTCATCTACAGTCAATCTCCCACAGACATGCCATCACCTCTCTCTGTCTTTTTTACAAATACTTTCATGGTAATTGCTTCGAGGAGCTGCATTTGCTGGTTCCCAGACTTTATGAATTCAAGCGCCCTATAAGGCTGGCATCCCGCTCTCACCCTTTCACTGTCGAAACTATTAAATGTAGCCGTCTCTTCTACTCCAATAGCTTCATATCTCGCACCTCTCGCCTGTGGAACTTCCTTCCGTCTTCCAGTTTCCCTGAGAGCTATAATCTCCAACTATTCAAATGTAATGTCAATCGACATCTCCAGTTGCCTTGATCTATCCACTACCCTTCTCCTCATCCTTTCCTCTATCACTCCTATCTGATCTTGCTTCAAATCTTCTGTAACCCCATGCGTCCTAGTGGCTTCCCACCTTGCTTGGGGTGAAACGCTTAAAAAAATTTTTTTTTAAAAAAGCGTATAGCGACACAATGATGACTGTGATAGTGCAACCCTTGGTCTCCTACTTCAGTAGCTATCTTCACTAGTTTTGTTAAGTAACACCAACCTTACAGGTCATCCAGCTTTTATTTCCCTCCTCAGTTGAGGGCAATGTGTTAGTAGGGTTTATTCAAGTTTCCCATAATCTTACGATATTGGGGTTGACGGTGATGTCTAGTGGTGGGCCAAAATGTACATTGTGTACTGCACAAGAGAAATGAGTAATTCTTGGCTGCGGCCATGGTCATTTTTGTATTTGCGCCTGGGACAATGTTGTGGATCGAGGCTGGAATTAAAATTAATTTCAATAAAGTGAACAACACTATTGATAACTCAGGTTTATTGAATTTTAAACCTGGTGAATACAATGTCTCTATTATCTACTGAAGGATTTTGTTCTATCCCACAGGATGGTCGCCAGAGAAATCTAGCAGTAATTGTTTAGAAATCTAGACAAGCCAGTTGCTTCTCACTTAATTCTTTTGTCATGAGTGTGTCTGTGTGTTTGCTGCAGCCATAGGAATGCAAGCATGTTCTTGTGAGATGACAGCTGTCCCTGATACAACCTGACAACTCTCTTACTGGGCTCCAAATCTTTCTGTGTTTAGGCCATGCGGATCTTCATTTATATAGATATCCCCACTACAATTTGACATTTAATGTATCTAATATTTTACTTCTTAAGAAATCTTTTCATAAACCACATGGCTTCCTTTGTTTAAAGAATTTCGGTCATTCTTTTTCTGTAAGAGTATAGGCATTTTAGGTGAATAATATTGATGTAAACAAACCCCAAATTTAGGATCTCATGACCAAGAAATTCAGACAACACATTAATCATGTCTTCTTATTAGAAGGTAGTTAATGGGTTGGGCGAAAATTTGGTTCTGCTCAATTTTACTGAATCTTAACAGTGATTCCTGGGTTCCATTCTCTTTGGAATTATTCTTAAGTTCATTTTATTGTTTAAAACATAATTATTAACTCGTTTCTTTTTCCATCTTTATCCCAACCATTCAATCTATTCTTTTGAGAATTTTAATAATTATTATCCAATTAGTAGAAACCTCCTAATCACCATCCAGTAATTAAATGTTGAACAGGATCAGTTCTCTTTTACAATGGCAAAACTTTGAATAATAATTAGAGTGGCATTTTTGTACTGACTTCATTTTTATACAATATATGCAAGCAAAGTTTTTACTTCTTTTCACTGCCGGCTGTCTTCAGCACTACCATGTCATTGTTAGGTTTTATAGTTTTATAGCTTTCTGTGCTTAAAAATTTTGACATTTCTTTGAGTTTCAAAAATAAAAATCTATTTGACCACCTAATTTTGACATTTTTTTACCTAAAATTGATTTGGATATTTTGTTTTTGCACTCAGCCCATATATTGTACATTTAAAGGGATTGTCAGGAATTAAGGCAAGCATTTCTGAGAGAATAATGCATTTTTATGTATAATGTAAATGAAATTACATTATGAATTTACTATAGGAATGCATTGAAAATCAGAAGTAAGGGATTGTCAGTGGTCAGGAATGAATCAAAGCATCACTGATAGAATAGGGCTATTATATGTACAATGTAAATGTATTGCTAATGATTTTATTATAGGAATGCATTGAAAATCAGGAGGAAAGGGATTGTCAGTGGTCAGGAATGAATGCAAGCATTACTGATAGAATAGGGCTATTATATGTACAATGTAAATGTATTGCTAATGATTTTATTATAGGAATGCATTGAAAATCAGGAGGAAAGGGATTGTCAGTGGTCAGGAATAAATGTAAGCATTACTGATAGAATAGGGCTATTATATGTATAATGTAAATGCATTGCTAATGATTTTACTATAGGAATGCATTGAAAATCAGGAAGAAAGGGATTGTCAGTGGTCAGGAATGAATGCCTGTTTTACTGATAGAATAGGGCTATTATATGTATAATGTAAATGCATTGCTAATGATTTTACTATAGGAATGCATTGAAAATCAGTAAGAAAGGGATTGTCAGTGGTCAGGAATGAATGCAAGCATTACTGATAGAATAGGGCTATTATATGTATAATGTAAATGCATTGCTAATGATTTTACTATAGGAATGCATTGAAAATCAGAAGTAAGGGATTGTCAGTGGTCAGGAATGAATGCAAGCATTACTGATGGAATAGGGCTATTATATGTATAATGTAAATGCATTCAGCTGTTAGAGTTAGATCAGAGGAGAGATCAGCTAAAGTCTCTGATCATCTTGATTTTTGGTGATGTTCTCTTAAACCATGGTGTCTTCTGCATAGATATTTACTAATGATCTGAGAATGTTCCTTAGAAGGTCATTAATACAAAGCAGAAAGAAAGTAGGGCGAAGGAGAGAATCTTGGGGGTTGCATGCATTGATGTTGTAGTGAGTCTGGATAAAAGCCAAATAAAATAAAATGCAAAAAAATGGATTCAAATTAAGACATTTTCACTTTCCCTTAAAACTCTTATCTCTTTCTTCCACTCTCTTTCTCTCTTTTTAAACTTCTCTCTCAACTAACAAGAAGGTAACCCTCAAATAAAAAGAGGAAGAAGAATAAAAGACTAAACCCAGCCGAAAATTGCTGGAAGTTTACAGGAACAAAGCCAACTAATTTGTGACAGAAAACTACCAAAAATCATGGAGGCTCCACACATAACTTCTGTTATAAAGAAATGAAAAAGAAAGGAATGCTGGAAAATAAAATAATTTGCAAATCAAAAAAATTAACACGTAGAGACTTTTGGTGGTAGCTGAAACCAAAGTTCTCACCAGAATCTCAGAGCCTGGTGAAAAGGATATAAGCTGACACCTCTGAGCTAGAAGAAAGAGGATGGCAGGAGAGGACAGAACAAAAGACACTACCCTGGAGAAACTAGCCATGCATAATTGTTGTGGCCTGTTAGCGGCCAGAAAGAAAGACATGGAAAGATGAAGATATTTAACAGTCCCCACACAAGGAATGTATGTGGCACAAGGCCGAGTTTAACATGGGTTTCTCTGAGCCTGTAGGCTCGGGTTAGGAAGTCTTGCAGGTTAGTATTTATGAAGGAGGAAGAGTTCATTCTAATGTAGATAGGTCACCATAACACCCACCTCCTAAAATCTTAACTCTGCAGGAGTCTGAAGAAAAAAAAATTTTTTTTTCTTTTTTCTATTAAAGTTCTGAGGCTGTATATGTAGCTGTGAAAAAGTTTCACAAAAATTAATCCTGAGGAATATTTTTATAGAAAGTTTACCAACTTTTAAGTGGTTTTCCTCCACTTGACTTGTTTAATTTATAGAGAAAACAAGCATTTCCTTTTTTACAACTGGCTAGGTATTTAAAACTTGGCTGACTTGATTTACCAAATTCAAAGTAGAACAACTTTGAGAACTTTTATTTGTTTGTGGTCTCAATACCTTTTACGTTCAGGATTGACAGCTATTAAATCAATTGCTTAGAATGGCACATTTTGGGGTCTGCTAGATGGAGCAGAATATTGAAAGTGTCGTATATGACATCTATAACTGTTTCCTCAGGAAGCCCACTATCAGCCTTGTCAGTTAGGCATTTCCTAAGTTGTCTGAGATGTCTTTTATGTGTAAATTGTGAACCCTTTATAATATATACCATGTTCCCAGCTCTTTTTTCGATCGTACCCATCTCCCAAAAAGATTTGTTCTCTTTGAACATTCTGAAAAAACTTTTTCTCTGGGATTATATCATCTTGAAGGTACGATGCTTGTTCTTCCTGGCTTCATCTGTTTCGGGAGTAATTTATCATAAATGGACCATATCCAAGGTGTGAACATCACCTTGGCTGGAGATTGTGAAGCTAGTGTTTTGTTATTAGGTGTAATTCTGTATACTTGAAGAAATTGTTGAACGGCTTTTTCAGTTATTGTAGCTCTAGATTTTTTCAAAGCTCTCTTCAAAGTATCCACAAATCTCTCAGCCTGTCCGTTAGACCTCGGATGGTACAGAGCGGTAGTGATGTGTTCGATCTGATATGTTTCACACAAGTCTCTAAATTCTCCAGACATAAACTGACTTCCATTATCGGACACTAAGGTGTCTACTACTCTGAATCTGGTGAACAGTTCATGTAGAAATTTTATGATAATTTCTGTAGTTGGGTTTTGCATCTGTGTACTTTGGGCCACTTAAAGAAACTGTCAACTACAATGAGGTAGTAATATAATTCTAGAGGGCCCGTGAAGTCAATGTGAATTCTAGACCAAGGTAGATCTGTTTTTGGCCAGGGATTGAATTTAATAGGAGGTGCCTTCGCTGCCAAGCCTTTACATGATTTGACAGCGTTTTCTATATCTTTGTCCGTGTTTTGCCAATAGATATAGCTACGCATCAAACTTTTCATTTTAGTACTCCATGGATGGCTAGCATGAAAATCTTTCAAAATACACTTCTGGAGTGTTGACAGAATCAAATGTTCCCTGTATAGTGACACCTTATTGCATATAGAGAAAACATCCGTTGTTCACTGGTCCTTTTCACAAATTTTCACTTTTGTTTTCTTGATATACTCATTGTGGAGAGCCTCTTGTTTTATTTGTTCAAGCATCACTGAAAGTTCCCTTACTGTATTACAAAGGGTAGTTTTTAATTCTCCTTCAGATTGAAGGGAGGCAAGCACTGTATCTTCCAGTGGTTCTTTGTACTTGGGAATTAGTCTTGACAATCTGTCCACATGGCTGAATTTTTTTGATGATATGTACTCCATTTTAAAGTTGTAATTTAGCAGGACTGTACTCCATTTCTGCAGTCTATTGGCTGTGTGAGTAGGAAGACATTTCTTTGAGTTCAAAATAGTGAGTAGTAGCTTGTGGTCTGTTTGTAGAGTGAAATGTCAACTGTAAATATAGCGGTGGAACTTTGTGACTACGAATATAATCCCAAGCACGTATTTTTCAATCTGCGAATAATTTTTTTCCGCAGCAAGCAAAGCTCTCAATATGTGAGCTATTGGTTTTACTGTTCCCTCAGTCATCTTGTGAAGAATTTATGCCCCTACACCATACAAACTAGCGTTGCTGGCAACAATGATTTCCAAGTCCAGGTCATAATGTGTAAGAAATAAGTCTGACGTCAATGTTTTCTTTATTTTTTCAAATGCCTCTTGCCATTCTGCTGTCTAAACCCAGGGCTTCTCTTTCTTTAATAGTCCATTAAGGGGGGGGCATGCAAATCATGCATATTTGGTATGAATGCCTGGTAATAATTTGCTAGTCCAAGGAAGCTCTGCAACAAAACAATGTTATTGGGCGTTGGCATGTCTTTAATTGTGGCAGCCTGTTCAGGATTTGGTCTCCTGCCATCCTTGTTGATTATGTGTCCTAGGTACTTGATTTTTTCCATGAAAAAATCACATTTGGTCTCTTTAAGTTTGAAAACGTAATCTTGAATCTTAGCAAAAACTTTGTGGATGTGATCCTTATGTTCAATTATGCTTTGGCTTTTCATCAGAATGTCATCTAAATAAACAACAGAGAAGTCAAAGCCACTCATCATAGTATCCATGACTTGCTGAAAAATTGATGTGCAACCTTGACCTCGAACGGTAAATGTTCGAATTTATATAATCTGCGATGCGTATTTATGCACAATAGCTTTGAACTCACCTCTTCAACCGAAATTTGCAAATAAACATTGCTAAGGTCAATTTTCAAAAAAAAATTTCCCCCTATTTAGCTTCATAAAAATGTCTTCTGGGCAAGGAAGAGGATAATGATAGTCCTTCAGAACAGCATTTAATCCTGTCAAAAAATCAGCGCAAATGCGTATATCTTTTGATTTCTTTTTTATTTAGACCGCTGGTGTGGCCCATTCGATGTACTCTCTACCTTTGATAGAACTCCAGTTTTTACTAATCTGTCAAGTTCCTCATTAATTTTTTCCAACGAGGCAAAAGACACATTTTGCTTCTTTTTGAACACGAGCTGGATGTTGTCTTGTAGTTCAATTTCTTGATACACCTGCCTAAACCACCACAAAAAATTCCTGGATAGGCTTCTTTCAATTCTTTTTTCAGTTTTTCAGCTTCGGCATTCCAATTTTCAATTTTTTGGCAGTATGAATTTATAGGCAAGTCCCAAAGCTGGAATTGTGTCATCCAATCAGTGCCAAATAGGTTGTTAGTATTTTTCAGGATGAACAATTTTAATTTAAGAGTCTTCCCATTGAACATTATATTAGCAATCAATTCTCCCTTGAATACTGATCTTGCAATTTTGCTAGATTTTATCATGGTTGGCTTACCCAATCTTTTCCATGTTTGCAAGTTTATTATTGTCAAATCAGAACCCAATTCTAGCTGAAATTCCACACTTTTGTTTAACATTTTTACATGCACGAATTTCCTGGTATTAGCACCATCTAGTTCATCAGACCTTGTATTTTTTATGCAGCTATTGGTTTTATTTTTGGATTGGCAATGTGAGCTTTTGTGTCTGACTTGGTTACATATGTAACATTTTTTGTTCCGGAAAATACAATCTCAATCTTTTTACCAGTGTAGGGCTCCACATGTGTAACATGGGTTAGGGGCAAATTATTTTGCTTTTTCTTTGTATCATTAGTTTTAGGAGACTTTGTTTGTTTCTGTTTGTAGCGTACTTTTTTGACGTGAACAATACCTGATTCTTCAATATTTTTAGAATCCTGCTTTACACTGATGTACCTCTGACATTTTTCAGTGATCTGCCGTAGAGCTATATTTGGTTCATTCTCCAATTTGTTTAGTATTCTTTGCCTAATTTCTGCATCTTTTGTTGAAACTAGTCCTTGCACAAATATCAAACATTTGAAGTTATTCACACTTAGCTCGGCCAGTCTAAAATCATTGCAGTGCTTGTTTACAATTGATGCAAAAATGGTATAATCTTCCCATTCTTTCCTAGTTAGATTAAGACATTTCCATTTCTCATGGAAAAGAGATGTCTTTGGACTGAAAAGCTCCATTAGTAATTCCACTGCTTCAGTGAATGTCAACACACTAATCTTCCAGGGCAGAATGTAATTTACAAATTTTGTGTGCTCAGTTGTGCCAAGTTTCCTTAGAAGACATACTTTTTTCGAGTCACTCCAATTTGCACAATCTGTAGTATATATGTCCTCATATCTCCTAAAGTATGACACAAAGGTTATGTCTTCCTTCGAAATGTATAAAAAATTCTCTATTGTGCTCCAAATGGTGTTTTGCAAAAAAGAAAATTTGTTTTCATTGGCATTACTATGGCTTGTCAGTTCTAAAAACTTGCTTTTGAAATTTGAGCTGCTTCTCTTGATTTTCCTTCTGGGTTTGCAGAAATAAATTTTCCATTTTTTCCTGTTGAGAGAGCAGTTGTTTTTGCTATGCCTGCTTTCTCTTTCTTGTGTCTTTTTTTTTTAGCTGTTTTTTCCAATTTTTCAAATGAAAAAAACTGTGACAAAAAATTTTCTCGTACATCCACTGTTAAAACAAATTTTACAAGATTCTTTTAAAATACCTGTGTTTTAGGAAATTCTTTTTTAATCCATGATCCTTGCAAATCCTCATGGCCAAGTTGTTGTGGCCTGTTAGGGGCCAGAAAGAAAGACACAGAAAGAAGAAGGTAGGTTAAACAAGTGTATTGAAATAACAGAACATATATACAAAATAAGTCAGCAGATAGAAGTGTCCATCCGAACTGTCAGGTTACACTGCGTCCTGACTGCCTCTGCTTAGGAAGTCTCACAGGTTAGTATTTATGAAGGAGGAAGAGTTCATTCTAATGTAGATAGGTCACCATAACAGTAATGCATAAAGAATTCAGGATGTTCAGACATTCACCCAGCCAGTCTGATGCTCGATCCCTGCAGCTGACCATTGGATGGATCACTTCAATCCAAGCCTTGCCAATTCTGTTGGATTTAAATCACAAGGCTAACAAGGATCAAATTGTCAACAGGAATTGTTGAATTGGTCTGGTCCAGACAAAGTTAAGCCACAAGTCATCGGGTAAATTGTAATAAAGAAAATGTTTTATATACCGTTTCTTGTACAGAGCTGGTAGTACAATATCAGTTCTTCAGGAAGAAATATATGTTCTTCATGCAGGAATATATTTTTCATGCAAAGTTATTCAACCCTTCTCTCTTCAAATATTTTGTGACTGTTCATCATGAGTAAGTCTAGACAAGGCTTCTGGAACACAGATCAAAGTCAGTCCTCTTCAGCAGCAGGAAGTCACATGAGTTCGGTGAAATGGTTGTCTCTCACCTGTCATCTGGTGGCTTCTCTTTTTGATCATTTTGATTCTCTGTTTATATGGAACTCCATTCAAAACCAGCATGGGGTCTGATTTAGGTTGGGATTTTTATTTGCACAAAGATGTCTTTGTGTGTTTGACACTAGGAAATTAATTGCATGCCCAATTTTGGAGAGATTCCTCTTCTGAGGAGTAGTGGTAGCAGAATATCAATTCACCCCAACTTCTTCCTTCCCATATTGGTTACTCATACCAATACTGCCCAAGGGGTGTAGGCAAATCCTCCACCTCCCTTGAGATTCCACTGAGGCCCTTCACTTCTATGGTCACCTGAACAATTCAATCTCTAGACTGCATGGGCAAACAGGGATGGCTTTGCTTCAATTATTAATTTTAATTAACGGCCAAAAAAATTATACAAACAGATGAGAAATTATATAAAAAATTCACCCACCACACCTTGTCAGTCATTTTTCAATGAAACTTGCATATATATATATATATATATATATATATATATATATATATATATATATATATATATATAAAAAAATATCTGTGTGTGTGAACTGTGATTTATGTATTTTGGCATATTAAATTTTAGGTTGACACTCACTAATATTACTTCCTGTATAGTTAACTTTTGCTTCCTGCATCTTCAAATTCTACAGATATGAATTCCATTTCATATCCGGGTTGAGAAGACAGACAATCACTTTTATTCTCTCTCAAAATAGTCTGTTCCGTTCATGAGATAAAAAGATTTTTCTTGATTGTTTATCTATTACTGTGTATAAATAAAATACATCAAGCTCTCTTTTGTGGATTAATTTTAATATTATTATATTAGTAGGACTCACTTGGATTATATACTCATCTCTCACAGACGCGCCATCACCTCTCTCTGTCTTTTTTACAAGTACTTTCATGGTAATTGTTGCGATGAGCTACTTTCACTGGTTCCCAGACTTTGTGAATTCAAGCGCCCTACGAGGCTGGCATTGTGCTCCCACCCTTACACTATAGAAACTTTTAAATGTAGCCATCTCTTCTACTCCAATAGCTTCATACCTCGCACCTCTCGCCTGTGGAACACCCTTCCCTATTACTGTTTCCCTGAGAGCTATAATCTCCAACTATTCAAATGTAATGTCAATTGACATCTCCAGTTACCTTGATCTATTCACTATCCCTCTTCTCATCCTTTCTTCTATCACTCCTATCTGCTCTTGCTCCAAATCTTCTGCAACCCACTGCATCCTAGTGGCTTCACACCTTGTTTGAGGTGTAATGCTTAAAAAAAAAATATATATATATATATTTATCCTAATGTACAGCCAGTTAGATCAGGGCTACAGGAATGTAGGACGTCCATGGTTAAGATACAGAGACAAGCTGTAAAGCAACTTGTCAGCTGTCAATATACCACATAACACCCTTGAGTGCTTAGCCTTGGAGCAGGTAGAATGGAGATCAACATGTTTTGGTGGACTCAGCAGTTTTCAATCTGCTTGTCTGAATCATCTTCAAGAAGCAAGAGCAAGATCTAGAAGGTCAGCCAATGTAATAGTGATCTCATCTCACCATCCTCACTCTTGCTCCATATGTGGCCTCCTTTATAAATCACTAGTAGGTCTTAAGTGCCACTTAAGATTATCGCACAAAATTTCATAACTGAATCAATTAAGTTGTCAGATCCTCATATGTTGAAACTTACAAGAGAGTCCATTATTATTATTATTATATATATAATGTTTTATACTAGATAGAATAATGAAACTAGTTTCAAAATTAAGTAAATTTATTTCTCTTTGAAATTACGAGGGTTGGTTGATAATTAATATCTCCAATCCTATAAAACAAGTTTTAGACCAAATATTATATTGAAATTCATATCAAAATTAAGGAAATTTATTTCTCTTCAAAATTACAAGTGTTGATTAATAAGTAAGAGCTCCAATCATATGAAACAGACTGAATAGTGAAGTTGGTATCAAAATGAAGCAAATTTATTTCTCAACAAAATTACAAGGTTTGATTGATAAGTAAGATCTCCAATCTTATAAAACAGGTTTTAAACCAGATAGAATAATGAAATTAAGAAATATAATTAAACAGTTTATTTCAACTTATTTAGAAAATTCTATAATCTTTTTTTCCAGCACCATTCAACTAATTTATAGTAATACAAAATAGCAGATGACAATAATGCTTATTATGAACATGATAGGTTTCCTAAATTAGGATTGAATTTTTGAAAAATTAGATATAAATTCTTTCTATACAAACATGATGAATTTAAAAATAAAACTTTGTTAGCAGTAACGCTTATTATATATGGAAATTTTAAAAATTTGAATTACAAATAAATAACAACGTAATATTACACAAATTAAATATTACTGCCTATATTACTGTAAATGTCACTTGTTTGTAATATATATAGAAGGCAGGTAAACATACCATAATGCAGGTTGTTCTACTCATGTAAATTTCACATTATGCAAATTTATAAATGATAAACAGACTGAAGCCATATTGTCTAACCAGGGCCAATGCAAGGGTCACATGCCCATACTGAATCTATGATACCCCCCAAATATGTGATATAACCCACTCTTATGATATTGGGGAGCCCCCACACTCTACTCCATCTCAATTTTCATATGTACACCCCTCCTAATCTATAATATAGTCCCCCAATTCTACTACATCTCAATTTTCATAAGTTAGTTGTCATATAAAATACAAATGTTATTGTAACCTAATTATGTACAATAATGGATTATATGCAATGGAGGTGAACAATTTCTACTAAAATATTGAAAATAAAATACACTGTATCTAAATACAAATTAGAGATGTCATAATAGATCATTCCATCTTAAATAAATCAACAATGTTTTATGGCAATTTTTAACATCAACTCGACATAATTTTAGCACATTCAACATTATGGGTAAAAAATAATAAATTTTATATAGTGTTTTTTTTTTTCATGACTTACTATGAGCGAAACAAATTCACAGATTTGAACAAAAACAAACAAAACAGAGTGATGTCAAAATCTGAAAACTTTTCATCCTTTAATAATCAGTTGTGCTTAGTTGAATTTGTAATGTATGTAAATGTAAGTAGAAAAAAGCAAATGTTGATAAGATAGTGATGGATACAAAGCATTGCCCAGGGCACCCAACCAGGCTCCCTACCAGTTGTAAAGTTCATAAAGTATGTGCCAGTTTGATGTATTACTGCTAAAGTGAATGCTAGTGTTGATAAAACAATGGATGTTATTAACCTTTATTTATTTCACAGTTATGTCCTATAAACTAAGAGAGATATATGAAGATGTATGAAGTTGCCCAGTCTTTACTGAACATTCAATATAAAGTTAATTTACTGATAAATTCTAATGTTTCATTTCATATAAGTGTGAAATTGAGTGAAAAATTTTCCATTTGTTTTTTTATAGAGACCAACATAGATTTTTTTGAGGGGGGATATTTTTATTTGAAAGATAGACAAAAACCATTACAGAATTCAGTCAAACAGTTAAATCGAGAATTACTTTTCACAGATAGAAGTAATAAAAACATTAAAGCTTTATTTAAGAAATTGATTTGTAATGCCAGACTTGTATAATGTGATAGCTTCATGGGCCAAATATCCTGACAAGAAACTAAAGTTTTTGTGTTCGACACCCAGTGTTTGCCAGGAAAGTTTTATTAACTATATTTTAACCAATGAAAAGTATTTCAAATTTCCAAAAATAAGATTCTGGGGATCATTGGCTGGATTTAGTATCCAATTATTTGAGTCTTTTTAGCATTTAATATTTTCTGGCTTGAGCATATCATTTGAAGCTATACAATAATGGGAAAACATGGATAAACATGCCTACAATAAGATTGAGTGTCAAAAGGACAATTTTCCCATGACATCATTATATAACAACCTTCAGTCTTCGGCAAGGTCTATTGTTTGAAAAAGTGATGATTAAAATTGAAATAAAACCTAAACATATAATGAAAGTGAATTTATACATTTTTTATGTTCTTGAGAATTTATAACAAAAATATTAAACACTATTTATTGATTAGATTGTTTATTTACAAGAATAATTTTATATTTACAACATTCCAAAAACTAATACAATTAAAACTAATGCAATGCAATATTTATCATTTACCAATTTATAAAGAAATAAATATGAAAACAATTTTTTATTCATAAATTTATAAACATTTACTAAATTATTAAAATATGTAAACCCACTATAAGGAAATCCTTATTATTTACTATTTTGAAGTTCGAATCAGTTTAACAATTAGCTGATGTTTTGCCAACCATTCCAATAAACAAGCTAATAAATAAATAGTGTTTATTATTTTTTTATCAATTCTCGAGAAAAAAGAAAATGTATGAATTCACTTTCATGTTTAGGTTTTATTACAATTGTAATCATTGCTTTTTAAAGCAATAAACATTGCTGAAAAGTGAAAGTAGTTAAAATAAATGTGGTTTCATTGAAAAACCCTACTTTTGACACTCCATCTTATTGTGAGCACATTTATCCATGTTTGGCGAATAATGTATCAATCCTATTATTTCATTTATTTGTTTATACAATTTTTATGCTTTTTAGCCTTGGATCAAAGTGAAGTATCTGTCACATTCTTAATGCTTCTGTGCTAGATTCTACTTTTTGACTGAGAAACATACATAGCAATTGTAATATAGCAACAACTTATTTAACTCATTTTGCTTTAGTGCTGAAAGCATTTATTTTATTATAGTCGATAGTTACAAGCAAGAGGAGAGATGGGATGTGCTTATTTTATTACCATAGGAACAACAACAACAATAATAATAATAATAATACCAGCAATAATAATAATAATAATGATAATGATGATGTACATGGATTGGAAAAGGTGATTTGAAGAAAAGTCAGGCACAAGAACTGAAAGCAAAGAAAATGAGGTGATCAACAATTTCTTTTTCAAGAAGCTGCATCCCTTCAGGACTTGGGCAATCATCTCTGTCACTTCAAGTCTCTATCTTTGTGGAAATTGTTCAGTATTCACTGCTATATAAGGAGGATTGATATGACGTCATGCTTTCTTTGCTTCTAATGAAATTTTCATGATGCGTAATACTCTGGTTTGGTTTAATTGTTTCACTGCATATAACCTCAATGGGTTATTTAATGCCAACAAGATTTTTAGGATAGGTTCATGAATAGAATATGTATTCTTTGTAAGAATTCAGTTTTTTGTAGGAGATCAGGATTGACATATGTAAGCATTCTGAAAGTAAAGGAAATATTTGTCGCAGATTACGTCCACAATGCAGAGAACAAATCACTGTAAGTTCAGACTCGAGTATCGGGGACAGAAAGAAATGCTGAAAACTTGATTCACGGGTACTATCTCACAAATCCCAATGCACATAACCAGTCAGAAAAATAACTCACTCTCCGATGAATGCAGTAGCCAAAATACACCAATTTTTTTTCCCTGATTTGAGAACACCAACTGCTTTTATCAGGCGAGCATTTTTTCCATTCATTGACAACTGGGAGAGGATGCCCAATTTTTGCATACCAAAATACTTTTACAGCAACTCCTGCGATGGATTTGTTTTTAATTTACATATTCTGTCTTCAGCATGTCATGCGGAATATGTTCCCTTTTTTTGGTAATTTTCTTTTTCGCCACATTTTCCATTGTAGGATACATGCGACATGCTAAGTCACCATTTTCTTTGCTATATTGTATTTTTGTAAAGAGGGTTTTTGTTAAGAGTCAAATGTATTGCTGGTAATATTTTGAAAAAAAAAAGGGGGAAGGGAAAAAAAGCTAATTTGGTAATATTTTTTTTTCAAAAATATATTACTGGCATTTTTAATAAAATAAAACTATTTTTATACTTTCGTACTTTTGACTCTAGTTTGAGGGGTTAATTATTTGTCCATAGCTGGGACTCTAACAGCTGCTACCATCTTGGGTCAGTGTGAACCTAGGAACAAAAACAATTAAGAAGTGATTTGATGTTCCTCAAAACCTTCCAATCAGAAGCCTGCCGGATGTAGTTTGTCATACCCAGGACAAGCTTAATACTTTGCTCAGCTTTTGGAAAACATCTTTTGCTATTGCAACATATCCTTCAGATTAGAGTGTTACATTTCCATCCTCTGTTAAAACACTTCCTAGATAGTTAAATTATTTTACTTGATTCTGAAATCTCCAGTTCATAGTTCACATCTTGTTTTTTTTTCTTTTGCTGATGACCAATTTGTACAGTTGTTGGTTTAATCTTTCTTCCCACTTTATTTACTACCTTGTCTAGAAGTGCCCGCAATTTCCTTTCTGTGTCTACAATCAATAGTGTCATCTGTGTATTTTACGTTGTTAAAATTATGCCGAACCAATAATAAATCCAAAAAGGAGATGCCTTTTTAGCACTTAATATATTCTGGCTTGTGAATATCATGGCCTTTTATGTATTGTCCCAAGTTAAATGATAATGTATCAATACCATTATTTTACTTGTTTGTATATATGTTTTTTATGCTTTTTGCATCAAAGTGGAGTATCTGTTAAATCCTAAACCTAAATAATTATAATAATAATTTCATGGGATTTTATAATAGATACAAACAGAATAATCAAAGCTAATCATCCAGATATTATGATTAAAGACCATGAAACAGAATGTGTTTTCTTATAGACATGGCAGTCAGACTGTAATGTATCTTTGAAGATCTTCAAAAAACTATCAAAATACAAGGATCTTGAATTGCAAATCCAAAAAAAATTGCACATAAGGACATCAATGATTCTGTCTATATTTCTGAGATGAGGTATTATGTACACTATTTACATTATTTCGGACTATTGTCCTCATCTTTGTTGCCATATTTATTACAACGTTTCGGCCATTGTACACTCCAGCCTTCCTCAGATAGTTGGAATGTCGAACTGAACCCTTTATTTTGTGCACTGGGGTAGACTGATCTAGTTCCACGTGCCATGTTTAATGGATGTCAGTTATCAGTTATCTCCTGTTAATTCCCCTCTCAAAGTTCCTCAAGGACACATGGCACAGTGGATAAAGGCAATGGTTAGATCCAGTGACAAGACCCAAAAATTGTGAGTTCAGTATCCAGTTAAGGCAGTGGAGAACTGTAGGCAGTTGTAGTTGGAGACTTTGGATTAATTGGAAAAGGTTCCGACAGACTCACTTAAGGGATTCCTGGTAGCCCATGCCTTAAAGGAATATAAAAAATTGTACTCACAAGCAAAGCTCAAACCTTACAAAGGGCTTTAGCTATGTAAAATATGTGTGGTCTTCAGTTGCTTGTTTTCTTTTTGTTTTTTGTTTTTTAAAAAAGATCAGTGGAGAATGTCATGATGCCATTTCTGACCTTAGGTCTCTGGTTGGGACCCCAGAAGGAAATGTGTATACAACAGATATCAATGGAAATAATAAAATAATAATAATAAATGTTTGTGAAACTAAGTAAATACAAGGAACTTGAGTTAGAAATCACTAAAATGTGGTATCTTAAGACAACAACATTGCCTGTTTTTATTGGGTCTTCAGAAATTATATCAAAAGGAGTAAATATATCTGGAACAAATTCCCGGCAGCCATAAAATATATGAATTGCCCCCAAAATTCATACTCATGGGCAGGTACTTCCCACATCTTTTGTTCTCTCCTTGATTTTATGGCACCTCATCTGCATGCATCTTCAAATACAAAAGAACTTGTTGTCTCTTTGCTATATTCCATGCTAAAGGAATAAATACTTAACACCAGGTGAATAATAGAAGAAAGGTTTATTGTACGCAACAAGTACAATATGAAATACGGTACAGTTATACACACAGGTCAATCTAGTAGTGAGTGCCACTAATTGGAAGGTCGGACATGCTTGTGTCATCTCGCTCTCACTCTTCCCCAGTCTCTTGTAGACAGTTGACTTTATAGGTACTTACTACCTACAGTGTAATCATTCATGGGGGTGACTGGTTATTCCATTACATCACTCTTGAAGTCTCTGGTTGAGATGTGAGGACAACTCATACTAGACAAAGCAAAAAACAATAATAATAATAATAATAATGATAATAAAATGCCTTGATGCTACATGAACATTTCTCTCATGGCTTCTAATCTTAATTGAATGGATGTGATAAAAGGTACTTTGGTGAATTAAGATGTACGTTTTTTAATACATTTCAAGGTGCAAGGGGTTACTAGAGTGAAAGAATATAAAAAAAAGAAAACATTATTAAGGGGAGAGAACAATAAAAGAACTGGAATTAAGAAGATAGAAGATAATAATTGATATTGCATTTAAATTTTTGAAGATCAAACTTGACTGGAAAGTAAGCCAGAAGAGAGTTCCACAAGCAAGAACTGCAAGAGAAGTAACTGTTAGCATAGAACTTAGTTACATCTAGCCATTTCAACTGTAAAATGATGAAACCTTGCTGCCAAACAAGTAGTATGCTTAAATTCATAAAGTCTAGGTACCAAAGAGGAAATCCCATCAGAACAAATTCTTATAAGAATATTTGTAGAAAAGGCACAGGGAAGCTATGATACAGCAGAGAGAGAGAGAGAGAGAGAGAGAGAGAAAAAAAGAGAGAGAGTGACTGAAGCCAAGATGCCTGATCAGGACCAATAACATTGCAAATTCTTCTTTGAATTTTATCAATAGTATCTAAATACATAGCAGAAGCACCAAACCAGATGTGGCACCAGTATTCAACACACAAACAAATGATAGACTTATAAATGTGCAAGATAGATACTGGTGAGAAAAAATGTCTAGCACATAGTGTACCAACTTGCCTAGCAGCAGACCTAAGAACTGATTCAATATGATCTGTTCAGTTTATGTCAATGGAAATTTCTCAGCCCAAGAATTTGCAAAGAGTCAATCTCCTGGAGTTTAACATCAACCATGCTAATGGACAACAAAAAAACTTTCTCTAAGGCAAGAGAACATTTTTGTTTTGGGGTTGTCAAGATTAACAATAACAAGCCTTTTTTGCTCCAGTTAACAACAGATTGAAGGTCATTTTTGAGATCAGCATCCTATTTGATCCTGTTGAACTCATCAGACTTCCTATTAAGATAGGAGTAAATAGTTGTGACATTAGCATAGATAGCGAGTTGAGAACTGATATCATTAGGAAGGTTGTTGTTGAAAATTAGGAACAATATAAGTTCAAGGATAGGATCCTGGAGGACACTTGCAATAATTAAAAAAGATCTAGAAGTTTGGTCATACATACAAGACAACATTCATTTTATGATTTGATAAGAAAGATTGTATTAGATCAAAAATCTGTCCATAAATACCATAACCTTTCAACTTTTGAAGAAGGCCAGCATGCTAAATCCTGTCAATTGCCTTCAAGATATCCAAAGTAAGAGCCTGAGCTAAATCATTCTTATTTAAAGCTTGATAGACTCTTTCAGCAATAATTGTTAATACATCAGCAGTTGACCTAGAGAAGCAAAAACCACATTGCTTATCTGAAAGAAGAGCCTGCAATGTGAGATGCTTAACCAATTCAGATTTGATTATTGCTACTTTGCCAAAAAGAAATAGAAGGCCAGTAATTAGAAGAGTCAGATGTTTCACCCAAGTTCTTAAAGACTGTAATTGCAGAAAAGGATTTCTAACAAGCAGGAAAGCAAGAAGCAGTATGGTATTTCTTGTGGAGTTTAGCAAGAACAGGAACCAGTTCAGAAGCACATTTCTTAAGAACTAATGGGGGGATACTATCAAGTCTACAAGCTTTGTGCAGATGAAGTTTAGAGATGATAGCAGAAACCATGAACAGAGTTACATGCATATCACTCAATAGAGACTCAGTTCTAAATTTGCTCAGTGTTAGGTAAAGATACTCCAGATGAGTCAAGAGTAGAATTGGAAGAAAATTTACAAGCAAAGTATTCTGCTTTATCAGCAAAAGTTAACATCTCAAATCAATTGAAGAGACAAAGGATAGAAAACTTATTTAACACACTATTACAGAGCTGCCAGTAGTCCTGAGAACCAAACTTGTTAGCAGTTATACAGTTCATCATTCTATCAGCAAAGAAAGAATTAGCCTTTTTGATTGGTTTGCTTTGTTTTATGGCATATCAACCTCAATAGGTTATTTAATGCCGACAAAATTTTTATTGCTGGTAATGTTTTTCTTCAAAAACCTATTTCTGGAAATATTTTTCCTTGAAGAAATCTATAGCTGGTAATATTTTTTTCAAAGAATGTATAACTGTTTGTATTGCTGGTACTGTTTTTTTTAAGTATTGCTGATAATAATTTTTCCTTCAAAAATTATTGCTGGTAATATTTTTTTTTATTACAAAGTATTTCTGGTATTAAAAACTATTTTTACACAAGTTTGGGTGTCAACTATTTTGCCCATAGCTGGGAACTTAGCAGATGCTACCACCCCGGGTCAGGGTGGACCTGGGAACACCAGCAATTAAGAAGTGGTTCCACGCACCTCAAAACCTCCTGATAGAGGGCCTTGCGTTTGAACATAGTTTATCGTCTTACCCAGGATGCGGATGTAGTTTATCATCATACCTGGGACAGTAGCCTTTTTGAGGACATGTTTGCAATTATTATGAATACAAAGAAGCAGCTGTTGTGATTGAAACTATCATGCTAGTACACCTTGAATAAGTGAATTCTGTGTTGCTATAGCAACTGAACAGGCAGGTGGGAACCAAGAAGATTGTACCTTTCACCTGATATTTCTGAGAAGGTACGAAAGCATCAATGCAAATTTTAACCCAAAAAGAAACCTCAGTGGCATAATTCTCAATAGGAAGATTAAAAATATCAATCCAAGGAGTGTCTTGAAGAAAGTCATGAAATGAATCCCAATCAGTATGTAGGTAACAGAAAGAAGACTTCTGTATAGACAACTCAAAAAATATCAACAGATACTACAGCATGATCTGAATTCCCAAGAAGGCAGAGTTGCAATACTCGACAACAGCTAGAAGAGGAGGTAAGGAACAAATCAAGTAAAGAAGCTTGTTGATCAGAATTATCAGGGAAATGAGTAGGAAAATCCACTATTTGACTGAGAGACTGAATAATGGAAAGTTGATGTTTGATTACTGGCAACATCAGTAATATTAGTATGATTAAGCAACTTAACATGATGAGCATTAAAATCAGTAAACATTAAAAAAAAATTATTATTCACATATGAATGTAGAGAGTGAACTATTTCTATATTGTCAGATATTTTGTTTAATATGTTATAGTCCCAAAAAGAAAGGGATTGCTAAAGGAAAAAGAGACAGCAAACAGTGTGCAATAAAGAAAGTCGAAAGCACATGAAAGAATCATCTGAGCAATTAAGAGACAATTCCCTTGCCATCGGAAAAGTTTGTCAGGTATAAACATCAATGCCATGGATATGTATCCTAGAATCAAGGGAGATAGCCTGGAACAGAGAATTCAGCAGTAGCGATAGAAGAATTTAAATTAGTTTTGCAAAGTGCTAACATATCTGGAGAACATTTCAAGAGAAAAGATTCTACACTGCAGAAATTGGTATAAATACTACAAATATTGAAGAAAGAAAGGTTGAAGTGATCAGATGATTACTAAGAAGATGAAAGATAACTTGAATATTTCAAAGAAATGAGTATGCCCTAAATAATTCATTTTTTTCTTAAATTGATTTTATTTTTTGTCTGTAATTCTTAATCTTATTCTTAAATTCTTGACCTTATTCTTAAATTCTTTATTCTATTCTTAAATTCTTAACCTTATTCTTAAATTCTTAATCTTATTCTTGTCAGTAATTCTTCATCATTCATTTATTGCCTTATTAAAATCACTTATCAACCATGAAAAAAATTGTAATATTTTCATGTGGGGTGTTTCAGTATGAAAGACAAGGAGATCTCCTTGACAGTTGTTTATTCCAAGTTGACATGTTTAAAAAGTGTATATACAGTATCTGCAAATTGCAGTGAGCTCTTGTTTTTTTATTTCATACCAAGTTAGAATCTCGTTCAGGAAAGTCCTGTATCAAGGGACATAACTCATGGTTACTAGTTCCTGTACCCATGTTACAAAAATTATTTCTTTTTTTATGTCATTAATCTTTTCCTTTCTATTTTGATAACATTAACAGATATTTGTAGACAAAAAGGGAGAAAAAATGTTGGTCACAATCTAGATAGTAACTGCTAAATATCCCTGCTCCCAAAATTTATAGACAAATCCTACAGATGCATGCTGGGATTTTTTCATAGCTAATAAAAATAGACAATTCTTTGTATTACCGATACATTTTTTTCTTTCTTGCCTTGAAGACAGAAAGCTCTAATCACTTGACTGTATCCCTTTTTCTATTTTGCAAACTTTTTACTTTATTACTGTCATATAGTTGTTTTATTTTGCCTTTCATTACATTGTCTTCCCTCATATTATTTTGCTCTGTTTTTCTTATAGTTATTGAGATTTTTACACTTAATAAAGAGTTTGAAGTATGTCAGTGGCGAGGAGTGGGGGAATTTGAAGGTGAAAGTAAGAAATCTGTCAATGTGTCACACCTTGTTTTGAACTTTATTCACCTGACAGTTACCTGCTGATAGATTGAAATAAGTGTCAGGTTGGTTCTCAGGTTATGTGAAAAGAAAAGAAAGATGAGGAAGGGGAGAAAAAAAGAAGAGAAAAGTCAAGGGTAAAAAAAGAAGAAAAAAAAAGAATGTAGAAAGAGGAAGATAAGAAAGAAAAAGTAGAAGAAAGAGTAAAAAGAAAGAAAAATAAGAAGAAAAAGTAACAAGAGGAGAGGGTAAAAAGAAAGAAAAATAAAAAGATGAAAAAGTAAAAAGAAAGAAGAACAGAATGATTAATGAGAATGAGGAGAAAGAAAAAAGAAGAGGAAAAAGAAAGAAAAGTAAAAAAAAAGATTAGAATGATTAATGAGAATGAGGAAAACAAAAAAGTAGAAGAAATAGTAAAAAGAAGAAAGAAGAAAATTAAAGAAAAAGAAAGTAAAAAGAAAAGAATGAAAATGTAGAAGAAAGAGTAAAAAGAAAGAAAACAGTGGAGAATGATGAAGAAATATTTAAAAGAATGGATCAAAAAAGTAGAAGAAAAAGTAAAATGAGGAAAGCAAAAAATAGAATGGGGATTAAAAAGAAAGAGGAAAAGAAGAGTAAAAAGAAGAAGAAGCATAAAGAATAAAAGAATAGAAAAAAAGATGGAAAGATTAAGAATGAAAGAAATAAAGTAGAAAGAAGAAAAGGTATGAGGAGTAAGAAAAAAGAGTAAAAGAAAATTAAAAAGTAGGAAAGAAAGTAGAATGAAAAGAAGAAACTGAGAGAAAAGAATAGAATGAAGAAAAATATGAAAGAGAAAGAAGAAGAAACAAAAAGAAGAAAGTCTAGAAGAGTAAAAATTTGGGAAAGTGTAAGAAAAAAGAAGAAAATAAGAAAAAAGAAGAAAATGAAGAATAAAGTAAAAAAAAAGAAAAGTAAGAAATTGAAAGAAGAAAGACTAAAAAGGGAAAAAATTAGCAGAAAAGAGTGAAGTAGAATGAAAAAGAAGAAAAAATAAGACAATGAAGGTTGGCGATGAATGAAAAAAGCTAAAAGTCTGAATGATAAAGAAATAAAAAACTATGATAAACAAGAATGCGGAGGGGGGGCACTAAAAAAAAATCCCTCTTAAATCAGCCCTTCTCTTTTGAACCTGACTGAATATCTATTTCATAAAAACTGTTTGTTAACTGCTGGTTCTGTCTGTGTATCCAAGGAAAAGTGTACACAAGTTTGGTCATATTTTCATAAAGTTTTCCTTGAAGTTGTATCTGAGGAATTACCTAAGGCGGCCATTTTCAAATATTATTTTCTGCTTGGCTTGTTAAATGTTGACTCAGTTTCTCTGGCTTCACAACAGTTTGAATATCTCAGTGGTTTTGTTTCCATTTTTTTTCTCTGATTTTTTTTCAAATTCACATTTACTTCCTTCTCTCTCTCTCTCTCTCTCTCTCTCTCTCACTTTTTCCAATTTACAATGCAGACTCTATTATTTTAGCTACTGCTTACTTTAAAACTTTACTTGTCTTTTCTGTTATCTTCTTTTTCTCCTCCCTTTTCTTCTTCTTTCTTTTGATTTTTTTGCTGCTTTTTCTTCTACTTTCTTCCATATTTTTTCTTCAAATCTTAATCTTTTTCTTCTTTTTTTGTTTTTTACTTTATTTTTTCTTATTTTCCTACTTTTTATTTTCCATTCTTTTTATATTTTTTCTTATTCTTTCTTCCTCCTCTTTTTCCTTTTTTCCCTTTCTTTTTTCTTCTTTTCATCTTTTTTCCTCTAATCTTTTTCTTCTTCCTTTTCCTACTTCTTCTTATTCTTTTCTTTATTCTTTGTTCTTCTTTTCTCTTCTTTTTACCTTTCATCTTTTTTCCTCATTTTTTTGTTCACTCTCAATTCATTTTATTCTTTTTTACTTTTTTCATCACTATTTTTCTTCTTTCTTTTCTTCTTCCTTTTCCTTACTATATACATATTTGTCCTTCTTTTTCTTCAAATTTTACTCTTTTTTTCTTCCCCCTTTTATACTTTATTCTTTTTTCTACTTCTTTTTCTTATTCTTTTCTCTATTTTACTGTTTCTTTTTCTTCTTCCTCTTTTTATTTTTTCCTTTTATTCTTTTTTCTTCTTCTTCATTTTTTTACTGTACTCATTGAGTCTCTAGCCAGTAGTAATTGATGGGTTACATTGGAAATTAGATACCAGTAGATCTTCTCAATACATCAACACTGTCCGCAGTATTTTTGCTGACTTATTTTAGTAGTAGTATACTAGTATTTCAAGCATTTGTATATTCACACAAGATGCCTGGAAGTTATTACCAGAGACTGAGTGGCAGCAAGTCTCCTCAATAGACCAATACTCTTTTCTAGCTTCTGGATCGTGTCAGTCATTGTTCGGAAAATCTGGATTCTTCTGCAGATACCCAATTCCACCAGTTTTTTGACTGAGCTTTTTGGAATCATTCCTTTTGCAAAAAACAAAGCATGGCAGAAGAACATGGAACAATAGAATGAGTCGACCATTTTCCCCAATACCTTTACCAATGGATATTATATATGAGTTACACTTGAGATTTGGAATAATTGGATTATCTTCAAAGCTATACTGATATCACTTCCAGGAGAATTGCTATATTATTCATTAATTTTCCCCAGTCATTGTATCTGGTGGCTTTTGCTGGAGATCATAGGAGAGTGAATTTCATCAGAACTCTAAGACTCTTCCAATATTTCAGCTGTGATTTATGGTTCCATAAACCAGATGTCTTTTAATTCCTCTTCCGACTTCCAGCTTTCTCAGCCTTTTAGAAAAGCATTTTTAGAACCTTTCTTATTATTCCAGTTAGTAGTGGTACACTGATTACCTTTATAATCAGTTATGCACCATGCCTGATACATGCATAGGTGATCATGTATCATTCAATACATGGCTGACAAGGCAGATTTTTTCCCACAGTTGGTTGACATTTCTTTCTGTGGTAGACCAATTGCTATCCAAGGCTATAGAATCCGGTCTGTCCTTTACCCATAGAAGAGGTGGGAGAGAAGAGAATTCATACATTTCCCAAGGGTATTAGCATGTAAGGAAATATCAGTCAGTTATGTGCCATTTGTGATACATGCTTAGGTGATCATGTATCTTTCGATACATGAGTGAAGAGGCAGATTTTTCCTGCAGGCAGATTTTTTCTCAGTAGGTTGCCATTTCTTTCTGCAGTAGACCAGTTGCTATACAAGGCTATAGAACCTGGTCTGTCCTGCTATTTACCCATAGTTGGGGAGAGAAGAAAAGGATTCATACCTTTCCCAAGGGCATTAGCACATAAGTGAATGTAATGGATTTGACTGGAATTTGAACTCGGCTCTCTGACTCTTCAATCCGAGCCACTATCCATTACTCTACCGTGCCTCCTTTATAATCACTACCTTTATAATCAACAAATATTTATGCAGTTCTTCAACAAGGTCATGATATTTATACAGCTTTTCACTCTCTATCAGTCACATCTACAATCTGACAGGACTTCTTTTTCTTCCTAATGATTAAAACTAGCTTTTATGCCAGGATTCTATGAGCTGTCAGAATTTCAAAATTCCATAACATTTTTTTTCTTTCTTTTCTTTGGAGTTCTAAATAAGAGTAAATTTCTCCCAAACTGGATGATTTTCTTCAGTTTTTCTGATGCCATCATCTGGACACTTTTTAACTTTTCCTCAGATTTCCAGTTTTCTCAGACTATTCAGGATTATTCCAAGTATTCCAATAATGATCTGAAATTTTTATTAGATGTTTATATTTTGCAAAATTAACATGGCTGTTGTTGGGGATCATGTGACAACAAATCTCTCCAATACTCTAGTACCTTCCTCAGTGTTCTTACTGATTTTAGTCACATTATTTACAGTGATATGGAAAAAGTCATGATTCTGAGTAGCTAGTGTTGTGGGGAACATCCTTGAGTCAATGCCAAATGGATCTCTGTAGAATTCTGCTATTTCTGTAACTGTTTACAATACCTTGATACTTAGAGATGCAGAGTCTTGCAGGCAGATAACCTCTAACTGTTTCTTATAAATGCTCAAGTGGGCCAATGTAGTCTGAACTATTCAATAAAGGCCTCCAGAATGCTCCACAAACCAATTCTGGGTAACTTGGGCAACTGATGGCACAGTGCATTATCTTGCTAGAATAACCTATAATCCTTGGTGTACATGAAATCATTGGTGTAAATGATCACAATGCAGTGCAATGTAGCAGTCACCAACCAATGACCTGTTAAGGTAGAACAACAAACCCAATCCATGTCACACAACAGCCTACACACTGGAGTTCTTGACCTTACTGGGGCTACACCCTACCATCAACCTGAAATTACGTACACTGACTCATCAGTTAATATTAAACATCAGTTCTCGTATGATCACTGAAGTTAAGCAACATTGAGCCTGTTCAGTATTTAGATGGGTGACCACTTGGGAATACCAAGTGCTGTAAGCTTAGATGTACAGGTGATGTAATGGATAATAGCATGGAATTGTTGATCAGAGAACTAAGTTTCAATTCCAGTTATATTTTTTATATTCACTTATGTGCAAATACCTTTGAAAATCAAATCATTCTGTTTCTAAGAGAAGAAAAATTCTGAATTGAAAATCAGTTTGATAGAAAGAAAGGGGTTTTTATCAGTTTGATATCAGTTTGATAGAAAGAAGGGGTTTCTTCAAACTACCTTGCCCTAGACATACCAATTGTTCATATGGCTGCAGTACGTATTATGCCCCAACAACCAAATGGTTTATAGGACTTCTGATCAAAATTAGAAAAAAAACCTGAAAGACAATTGTTTTAACACTGACTGATGTTTGTTCCATAAACTGAATATTGCTGCCATATCAGAGTCTGGAGCTACCCAATCCTCGATTTCCAGCCTTGACAGAGTTCAAAAGTGTTTATACAAGCTTGTAGGTGATAATTATTTTCTATCTCCAGACACAACATCACAAACTATGGAAATCTGATCAACTGACCTCCATTCCCAAGTTCTACCAGTTCATACCATTATAGCTTAGACCCACCATGCTATATACACAGAAGTGGATCATCATCATCACACCCTTCATATTCCATTGTAAGAAGGAAGTTTCATTCAAACATCATCTTTCCAAGAGCTGCTACTTTATGGGGCAGACTCCTGAGAGGATGCTTTCCCATACACTACAGTCTTAACTTTCAATGTTAATTATTGTACATATCCATAAAACAACCTCATTTAGTAACCTTAACTTGAGTGTCTCTTGAGCCTTGCAGTTATATTGTGTGCCATGTCCATTCAGGATATGAGCAATCATGACTCTCCACAACTTCTTGTCCTTTTGTAACCCTTACTAAAGTTTGTCTTTTTACTATTTCTCCTAATCCCTGTTCTGCCAAACATTTAGACAAGTTCTTTCATTTAAGAACCATCAAGAGAACGATGAATAAGTTTAAAAAAGGAGGGAACAGTAGAGAGAAAAACAGGATCTGGAGGTCACAACAGGAAGAGGAATCATCATTTCAACTAAGAGCTAAATACATTCTTATTGTTCAAAGTAGAGTTCATAGTGTTATGAAAACCTGGGAGAATTCCAGTAAGATATCTTTTATCATTTCTAAGATGCAACAGTTCAAAGCTTAATCTAACAATTAGACAATTTTCTGTTACACCCACTATATATATATATATATATATATATATATATATATATATATATAAAGAAAGAAAAGTAAGATATATAATCCGGTGTTCTTATAGATATTTCTATTTTTACAAAATAGTGCTCAATGTAAATTTACAAATTTATAAATTTATTAATTTAAAATATGTTTTTTTCATTTTAAATCAATTAATTTATAATATATATATATATATTTGTATATTTAGGCAGTATATCTTCATTCAAACATGTTTCATTGTATAATATAGACATATTGTGTCTACTTATTGATCCTTTCCAGTTGTCTAATCAGTTTCTTGATGTTAAGATGAAATTCATCAACGATGGTGCCATAGTTTTTTTTAACCCAACTACTTTCGACCATCTCTAAGATCATCTTCAGGGGTAAATTACAAAGACAATCTTGTAACTGCTATAAAATCTGCAGTTTGTTGTCATAGTGATTTTACAAAACCATGCGAATGCACTCAGTTATAGATTTTTTATGAATTTTTAAATTTATCCATTATAGTTATGTAATTTTTTGTAAAACATGTGTTTAAATAAAGTAATATCTTAAGATATGAGCATACAGCCATATGAGATTTTTAGAGATATGAGCTGGAATTTGGCCAGTTTTTGCCTTGAGATACAAGCATAATTTTGAGATACAAGCGAGTTTCAGTTAAGCACCCACAGTACATGTTCACCTTTGCTCTGGAAGGATCTCTGTTGTGTTGTGTTCTGTCTTTTTTACCGTTATTTTGCAAAATTCCTTTAGAGACATCATAGGTCCAAAGAAAGTAAGTGTAAAGAGCAGTGGTGAATTTTTAGGGGCTTGGAATGGGTCAGAAATATTCCCATTAATTTCAATAGGGAAAATTGATTTGAAATAAAAAATCTTTTGAATTATGAGCTCGAACTTGGAACAAATTAAACTCATATGTCAAAGCATTCCTGTATAAAGGAACGGAAGATGATCTTAGAAAAATTCGAAAGTGTTTGTGTTAAAAAAATCTCTAGCACCTTCCTGAAAAAAATAATTATTTCTTGGAGCGGTGTGCTTCTGTAGAAATACTGATAAATCTATATAGTCCTGACTATGTAGAAGAAAGATTAAGAGAGAGATTGAATCACTCTTAATGACAACTCAAGACAACGCCATAATAATGAACTATATAAAGGCCAACATAGACAAGACACAGGCAAGCACAAAGGTCAACTGTCTGGAAATAAAGATGAGACAACTACATAATAATAAATGTAACAAATTAACCCAGAATGAATACAATGACAGGCATAACTGGGTAGGGAGGGTGACCCCTTGAGAAGTGCACATTTTGACCTACAGAACAATTGTATATGAACAAACTAGAATCTGTCCATAGAATGCCACAAATAAAATCCTATGGACTTTGAAGCTCAAACAAATTTGTCACTCCAGGCCAGAAGACTAAATCTAGTGGGAGGAAACAAGAAGAAATCATGTTTGATAATGAACATCATTGTTCCAGCAAACCAGGGATTACATTTGAAAAAAATGTAAAAAGACAGATATATATCTTGACTTTCCTATAAAACTAAGAAAGCTGCAGAATGTTAAAGCAACAGTTGTGCCATTCATTATTGGAGTACTCAGGACAGTCCTGAAGATCCTAGGAAAAAAGTCTGGAGGTATTGAAAATATGAGGAACACTCAGAACGATCCAGACAACAGAATTACTGACTATTGATAATTATTATGTTGGTGTTACACATTCTGAGGTATGGTATCAAAAAGACTCTTCCCAACTCAAGAAAATTCCAAAGAATCCTTGCAGACTAAATGATAGCAGTTTTCTGGAGGTCTACAATCTTGGTCTCAATTACAATTCCAGTGCTTTTTTCAGTTTTCTAGGTGATGTTCCAAGTGCTCCCATTACTACAAGAATTACTTCAACAGCCATATACCCTAGCTTCTTCAGATCCTGCTATTTTTCAGTCAACTACTAATACTACTCCTACTACTATCATTATTATCATTAACAACAACTACTACTAGTAGTAGTATTAGGAGGAGGAAGAGATGTTTGCATGAGTTCTCACTTGTGGCTTATATTAAGTCTCAAGTCTTTTTTTCTTTGCTGTTTTCAGTAATGCTGGATGATCCACTCCCTTCCTCTGATTACCAGTTCTGTCTGCAATATTGAGAAAGGTGCTTTTATTTTTTAAATAAATATTCACCCAATACAAGGCCCAAGAGACACTCAAAGTAAAGGGTTATGGAGCGAGGATGTTGCATGGATGTAAGGAGAGGAAGTAAATATGAGAATATGTAGGATAGATAATAGTTGACCCTAGTCTTGAAGAGGTTAAGATTGTAGTGATTAGAAAAGCATCCTCTCAGGAATCTGTTCCACAAAATAGCAGTCATCAAAGAGAAGCTGTCTGAGTGGAACTTCTTTCTTACCAACGAATATTTGAAGAGATTTGCTTTTAATTGATTGATTTGTTTTTTATGGCTTATCAACCTTTTGCAGCTTATTTAAAGCCAGAAAATATTTTTGGATTGAAAGAATTTGGTGGGGGGGATAATGATGATTTACATTCACCTACATGCACGTACCCTTGGGAAGGATATGTAGCCATCTCTTCTCACCCCACCACCACATGCTATGGGTAAATAGCAGGATAAACTGTGTCCTATAGCCTTGTGTGGCAACTAGTCTAGGAAGTGTACAACACTGAATTCAAAACCTCCACATTTGAGTAATAGTAGGGTAGGCTGTGTTCTTCAGCCTTGGGTGGCAACTAGTCTAGAAGAAGGAAAACTCTGAATTCAAAACCATATGTAGCCCTTGTGAAGCACATGCTGTACAACTAATGAAAGGATTACAGAGTTTACAATGAATGTGGTCAGCCTTGATTGATTGACTGATAAAAATCCTACTGATTATCCTATAGCAGGCTGGGGAAAGAGGTGGCTACATACCTTTCCTAAGGGTGTTTGTGTGGATAAGTGAATATAACAAGTTCGATCAAAATTAGAGCTCAGCTCCCTGATTTCCAATTCTGAGCCATTATCCATTACACCACCCACACATCCAAGCTTACAGTACCTAGTATTCCTAAGTGGTCACCCATCTAGGTACTGACTCAATGTTGCTTAACTTCAGTGATCATATGGGAACCGGTGTTTCTACATGATATGGTAAAGAGATTTGCCCTCACTCAATCTACAGCAATGAACACTGGCCATATTCTATGAAGGCATGAAACGAGAATAATAAATACTTTACAAATATTATGAAGAAAGGAAAGAAGTGAAGTTGGAAGGAGGAAGAAAAATGAGAAGAATTTAAAAAATGTTCCCTTTTATTTTTTTTTCTCCTTCATATAATTATGAAGGAGAAAAAAACAGAAGGTAAAAATGAAAGAAAAAAAAAATGAAAGAAAATGAATAAAAGAACGTTGTCCCTTATTTTCTCTGAAGATAAGCCAAACTTTCTTTTATGCCATGTGTCATCTGCCATAAAATCGAAATTGGCAAGCAGAAAAAGATCGTCTGAATTCTTCTGTCATGATCTAATCAAATGAACAAGTTGCTGGCTGACAAACATGCATAAATTGCATATACAAACATAGACACGTTTTCAAAGAGATGTCAAGAGGTATGTGTACGCACATAAATTTGCATATCAATAAACATACATTTCTGCAAAAAGTTTAACCATAAAATGTATTCAGTTTGGTTTTAAGATTTTTATAACAAGTATTTCCCACACTGTATCACTGGTAACTTTCATTTAATTTGTATTATTTTATTACTACTTTTATTCCATCTTATTATTGTTGCTTTACATCCCAACACTCTGGTTCTATACACTCTTCATTAATACTATTATTTTTCTAATAGTTTTATTCCATCTTATTATTGTTGCTTTTTATCCCAACACTCTGGCTCTATACACTCTTCATTATTACTATTATTTTATTACTAGTTTTATTCCATCTTATTATTGTTGCTTTTTATTCCAACACTCTGGCTCTATACACTCTTCATTATTACTATTATTTTAGTACTAGTTTTATACCATCTTATTATTGTTGCTTTTTATTCCAACACTCTGGCTCTATACACTCTTCATTATTACTATTATTTTATTACTAGTTTTATTCCATCTTATTATTGTTGCTTTTTATTCCAACACTCTGGCTCTATACACTCTTCATTATTACTATTATTTTATTACTAGTTTTATTCCATCTTATTATTGTTGCTTTTTATCCCAGCACTCTGGCTCTATACACTCTTCATTATTACTATTATTTTATTACTAGTTTTATTCCATCTTATTATTGTTGCTTTTTATCCCAACACTCTGGCTCTATACACTCTTCATTATTACTATTATTTTATTACTAGTTTTATACCATCTTATTATTGTTGCTTTTTATCCCAACACTCTGGCTCTATACACTCTTCATTATTACTATTATTTTATTACTAGTTTTATACCATCTTATTATTGTTGCTTTTTATTCCAACACTCTGGCTCTATACACTCTTCATTATTACTATTATTTTAGTACTAGTTTTATTCCATCTTATTATTGTTGCTTTTTATCCCAGCACTCTGGCTCTATACACTCTTCATTATTACTATTATTTTATTACTAGTTTTATTTCATCTTATTATTGTTGCTTTTTTATCCCAACACTCTGGCTCTATACACTCTTCATTATTACTATTATTTTATTACTAGTTTTATACCATCTTATTATTGTTGCTTTTTATCCCAACACTCTGGCTCTATACACTCTTCATTATTACTATTATTTTATTACTAGTTTTATACCATCTTATTTTTGTTGCTTTTTATTCCAACACTCTGGCTCTATACACTCTTCATTATTACTATTTTTTATTACTAGTTTTATACCATCTTATTATTGTTGCTTTTTTATCCCAAACACTCTGGCTCTATACACTCTTCATTATTACTATTATTTTATTACTAGTTTTATACCATCTTATTTTTGTTGCTTTTTATTCCAACACTCTGGCTCTATACACTCTTCATTATTACTATTATTTTAGTACTAGTTTTATACCATCTTATTATTGTTGCTTTTTATCCCAACACTCTGGCTCTATACACTCTTCATTATTACTATTATTTTATTACTAGTTTTATACCATCTTATTTTTGTTGCTTTTTATTCCAACACTCTGGCTCTATACACTCTTCATTATTACTATTATTTTATTACTAGTTTTATACCATCTTATTATTGTTGCTTTTTATCCCAACACTCTGGCTCTATACACTCTTCATTATTACTATTATTTTATTACTAGTTTTATTCCATCTTATTTTTTTGTTGCTTTTTATTCCAACACTCTGGCTCTATACACTCTTCATTATTTATTATTTTATTACTAGTTTTATACCATCTTATTATTGTTGCTTTTTATTCCAACACTCTGGCTCTATACACTCTTCATTATTACTATTATTTTATTACTAGTTTTATACCATCTTATTATTGTTGCTTTTTATTCCAACACTCTGGCTCTATATACACTCTTCATTATTACTATTATTTTAGTACTAGTTTTATACCATCTTATTATTGTTGCTTTTTATTCCAACACTCTGGCTCTATACACTCTTCATTATTACTATTATTTTATTACTAGTTTTATTCCATCTTATTATTGTTGCTTTTTATTCCAACACTCTGGCTCTATACACTCTTCATTATTACTATTATTTTATTACTAGTTTTATTCCATCTTATTATTGTTGCTTTTTATTTTATCATTACTAGTTTTATTCTTCTTATTATTGTTGCTTTTTTATCCCAACACTTATTATTTTATTATTTTATTACTAGTTTTATACCATCTTATTATTGTTGCTTTTTATCCCAACACTCTGGCTCTATACACACTTCATTATTACTATTATTTTATTACTAGTTTCATTCCATCTTATTATTGTTGCTTTTATTCCAACACTCTGGCTCTATACACTCTTCATTATTACTATTATTTTATTACTAGTTTCATTCCATCTTATTATTGTTGCTTTTTATTCCAACACTCTGGCTCTATACACTTTCATTATTACTATTATTTTAGTACTAGTTTTATACCATCTTATTATTGTTGCTTTTTATCCCAACACTCTGGCTCTATACACTCTTCATTATTACTATTATTTTAGTACTAGTTTTATACCATCTTATTATTGTTGCTTTTTATCCCAACACTCTGGCTCTATACACTCTTCATTATTACTATTATTTTATTACTAGTTTCATTCCATCTTATTATTGTTGCTTTTTATTCCAACACTCTGGCTCTATACACTCCTCATTATTACTATTATTTTATTACTAGTTTCATTCCATCTTATTATTGTTGCTTTTTATTCCAACACTCTGGCTCTATACACTCTTCATTATTACTATTATTTTATTACTAGTTTCATTCCATCTTATTATTGTTGCTTTTTATTCCAACACTCTGGCTCTATACACTCTTCATTATTACTATTATTTTATTACTAGTTTCATTCCATCTTATTATTGTTGCTTTTTATTCCAACACTCTGGCTCTATACACTCTTCATTATTACTATTATTTTATTACTAGTTTCATTCCATCTTATTATTGTTGCTTTTTATTCCAACACTCTGGCTCTATACACTCCTCATTATTACTATTATTTTAGTACTAGTTTTATACCATCTTATTATTGTTGCTTTTATCCCAACACTCTGGCTCTATATACTCTTCATTATTACTATTATTTTATTACTAGTTTCATTCCATCTTATTATTGTTGCTTTTTATTCCAACACTCTGGCTCTATACACTCTTCATTATTACTATTATTTTATTACTAGTTTCATTCCATCTTATTATTGTTGCTTTTTATTCCAACACTCTGGCTCTATACACTCTTCATTATTACTATTATTTTAGTACTAGTTTTATACCATCTTATTATTGTTGCTTTTTATCCCAACACTCTGGCTCTATACACTCTTCATTATTACTATTATTTTAGTACTAGTTTTATACCATCTTATTATTGTTGCTTTTTATCCCAACACTCTGGCTCTATACACTCTTCATTATTACTATTATTTTATTACTAGTTTCATTCCATCTTATTATTGTTGCTTTTTATTCCAACACTCTGGCTCTATACACTCCTCATTATTACTATTATTTTATTACTAGTTTCATTCCATCTTATTATTGTTGCTTTTTATTCCAACACTCTGGCTCTATACACTCTTCATTATTACTATTATTTTAGTACTAGTTTTATACCATCTTATTATTGTTGCTTTTTATCCCAACACTCTGGCTCTATACACTCTTCATTATTACTATTATTTTAGTACTAGTTTCATTCCATCTTATTATTGTTGCTTTTTATTCCAACACTCTGGCTCTATACACTCTTCATTATTACTATTATTTTATTACTAGTTTCATTCCATCTTATTATTGTTGCTTTTTATTCCAACACTCTGGCTCTATACACTCTTCATTATTACTATTATTTTATTACTAGTTTCATTCCATCTTATTATTGTTGCTTTTTATTCCAACACTCTGGCTCTATACACTCCTCATTATTACTATTATTTTATTACTAGTTTCATTCCATCTTATTATTGTTGCTTTTTATTCCAATACTCTGGCTCTATACACTCTTCATTATTACTATTATTTTAGTACTAGTTTTATACCATCTTATTATTGTTGCTTTTTATCCCAACACTCTGGCTCTATACACTCTTCATTATTACTATTATTTTAGTACTAGTTTTATACCATCTTATTATTGTTGCTTTTTATCCCAACACTCTGGCTCTATACACTCTTCATTATTACTATTATTTTATTACTAGTTTCATTCCATCTTATTATTGTTGCTTTTTATTCCAACACTCTGGCTCTATACACTCTTCATTATTACTATTATTTTATTACTAGTTTTATACCATCTTATTATTGTTGCTTTTTATTCCAACGCTCTGGATCTATACATCCTTCATTATTACTATTATTTTATTAATAGTTTTATTTGATCTTTATTTTTGGAAAATCTATGACAAAATGGATAAAGACTAAAGTGATGTTTGCATGCTCAACAAGTTAACAAAGTACCCTTTAAAATAGCTACAAACAACCACCTTCAGATCCACAATTATTTCTACTTGACAGGCTGTTTCATGCTAAATTCAATCGTCAGGCCTGACAATTGCATCTAGCATGAAACAGCCTATCGCCTCTAAGTATTGACTTCAATGTTCACTTTTATATATACATAAGCATTCAACCAATAAGGTCAGCTTGATAATAAGATCCTCATCTTAAATCCAATCAATCTCGGTCTGTTAGTGCCAAGTGATTTACTAATGTCTGGACAGTTATTCTGAATGTTGAGTGATCACAGTCCTCATAGACAGGCTCCAGTGATCCTCTTTTCAGAGGAACATTGGTTGCTGATAATGGTCTTGAAGCCGTGCAAGGATTATTGATATTCAAATAATCACTTTGATAAATCCAGAATTTATATGCAATACTTTATTTTGCAGCAATCTATCATGTGTTCTTATGTGTGTGTGTGTGTGTGTGTGTGTGTGTGTGTGTGTGTGTGTGTGTGTGTGTGATGCGATGGGTAAATTGTCGCTATTTTATATTTTAAATTTTGCACATGTGCATTGTTTGTTTTTATTTTGTCAACTGCACAATATAGTAAAGTCATTTGGCCACCATCTCTGAGAAAAAGATTACAATCACACAATTCACTCAGCCATATATATATATATATATATATATATATATACGTTTCATTAAATAATATAGACAAGTGTTGTCTATTTATTTCATGTAAATTTTGTTCGTAACGTCTAAGTTTGATAACATTATCATTAAACGAAGAAAGAAATTCACAATATTGATCCATGTTTTTTTAATATAATCTAAGCTTTTGGCTTACTTAAGCCATTATCAAAGATGTAAATTACAAACATATTAAACAATATTGTGGTTTTCAGTCTGATGTATGTGCTAGGGTTATTATGTCCTCAAAACGGGCATACAAACCTATACACTACATGGATTTTATTGAGGAATGGTTTGTAGGGGAGTAGTATTATTTCGAACAATTAGGGTCAAGGTTTTAATTTTGGTGTAGTATATTATTAACTTTATTTGTTTGTGTTGTTGGACATGTTTAGTGTATCTGTAGATGGTGTTACTTATATCTAGTTCATCGAGTTTATAGTTGTTTTGCATATGATTCCTATAAAAAAGCTTAATAGTGTTATTGTTGTGTATCTTTTTTTCCTTTGTTATTATTATGAATATTTGAAAGGTAGTGTTTTATATGTTGGTCAACTAATTTATTGGGGAAATTTATTGTTTATGAGTGTTCATTTTATATTGGTAAGTTCTTTGTAAAATATTGTTCTGGATGAGGAGAAAAGATGTGAAAAGCTCTATTGATTAAATTTTTGATTAGGGCTATTTTATATTTATCTGGACATTCATTATGGAAGTTAAGCAAGCAGAAGTTTTTACTTGTTGGCTTTTTAAATAGTGATGTATTAAATGCATCAATGCACCTTTGTTGCTGGAGTCTATAAGTACATTCACAACTGGTATTTCGTTGTTGATATTAAGTTTACTGTGAATTTTAAAATGGAATTTTCCTCAAAGGTGTGTTTAAGTTTATTAATTTTATAACAACACATTGTACAACTAGTAACAGATTCAAATCCTTTGAAATAAGAAAAATCCTAATCATCAATACCAAAAGCCTCTACAAAGACAAATGTAAAAAATGCTTACAAATTCTTGAAGCCATCATAATTAAAAACCAAAAACTCAACATAAATAAAATAGCATTTAATACTGGCAGAAACATCTTAAACATCTTAATATCTTTAATAACTAATCCTCCAAATAATAAATAACTGCTCCCATCTGCTAATGAACTAATCCAACAACATTGCCTTAATACCCAAAATATTATCTATAAAATAAAATAATAAACAACCTACTTCAAACCAAAACATACAGCCATGATGATGGTTGACAACAACTGAAAACACTCAGCAAAATACCAAGGATTTAGATTATTAAATCAAAAAGTTCTGTAGTCTTTAACAACATATGCCTCAATCATATATATATTTATATATTTATACAAACACACACACACTCACACATATATATATCCAGATCTGGCATCTTGACTTCCTCACTTTCTCATCAACGTGACACAGTGTCTCTCTGTCTTTTCTACAAATATTTTCATGGCAACTATTCTGATTAGTTAGTGCCTTGACTGCATGAATTTATGTCTGCTACTAGATTGGCAGCTAGGTCTCGGCATTTTAAACTAACTAAATGCAACCGTCTCTTCTATTCTGACAGTTTCTTTTCTAAGGAACTTCCTTCCTATTTCTTGCTTCTCTCTACAAGCTTCAAAAATTTAATTACAACATGAGTTGCCATCTTTTGCCTCTCTGAACCTTGTTGCTTTATTGTCCTTTCTCACTTCTCTTCACTAAAGTCTTCTTTCTCATTCTCTTTCACTCTGCGTCCTAGTGGCTTTAGTACCTTGCTTGCAGTGAAATGATTAAAAGAAACATTTTTTTTTATATCAGGGGCAAATAGTCTAAGTATGCACCACATGCACAGCATGCATTACTTTTTTCCAGGATAAATAATTTTTTACTAACATAAAATATTAGTGATATTCTACTTAGCAAGAAGAAAAAAAGTGGGAGTGGTTCAAAGAAAGATACACAGAGAAAAGCAGAATTTTTGTTGCTTGCCTTCCAGCCATATTAAGCCATATTATTGCTCTGAACATATTTTTTCCTGAAGTACTAATGTTTATTTTGCTCCATGTAGCTAAGATCAAAGACTTGCCTATTCAAAGGACTTATTGCTTTATTCATAGAGTAGGACAAATTTAAATGAGAAATAAGTATTTAATCAATTTGCAAGTTTTTTTTTTTTTTATTCTCTTTTATACAGCACTCACATTTAGTGATCCTAATGTCACATTGAAAGTTACTTTTTTTACTGCTTTTTAAAAAGATATAACCTATGGAGAGTATTGTTGATCCCTACTTAAAACCTGGATTCTGTCATGTGACCACTACCCAGAATTTTCTTCTTGACCAATTCATATTTGGAGCAGAAAGGAGCAACTGACAAAGTTTATTTTTTGTGATGAGAAAGGTAAATTTTCATCCATTTATTGAATCCATTCCAGTGCTTTAAAATTTAATTTTAAATATTTAAAATTTTTTAATTATTTAAAAAAGTTACATAAGAATGTAAATTAGTACCTAATTATTTTGAGAAAAAAGCTTCTATTCATTTAAAAAAATAAACTTAGTGTTTCCAAAGATTCACTAAAAATGTGCATACATGATGAAAGAATACCCAAAACTTAATAAATCAAAATTTTATTGTCAAAATCATTGTTTTATTATTAAGTGGAAAGACCAAAGGATTTTTTTATGTAAAAATTCATTTTTTAATACATTTTAGAACCTTCGAGATTCTGGCTAAAAATTTTGTTTCTGGCATTAACATGATTGCATAAATTAGTATGGGAAATTTGAGCATCTTTTTGTGATGAAAAACACATTGGTTTTGAAATTCTTGCAAAAATCAGATAATTGTTGGATTTTAATGAAATTTTTAGGATGAGTTATTCACAAATAAATTAAATTATTTTTTAAATATTTCTTTTTTAGTAAATCTTGGTAAAAATATTTTTTGTATCTGTTGCCTCCCACTTATTTCATGTTATGAAATTTTAAGAAATCCTTTTTTCTTAATGTTTATATTAGTTATTATGATATATCTTTGAAGAATTTAAATTCTCAAATTCTTTTTGTCAAACAGGACCCCCAGTTAAAGAAACTCTTCTCTAGATCATAAAATAAAAAATTTAATAAAACTAAGACATTATTTAATTAGAAAAGCTTTAAACTTTTATGAATAAAATAAATTATGAAACGACCGTCTTAACAAAAAAAAATTTTTCAATGATAATGAATTTTTGCAAGAATTGTTTTCATTATTCTATAAATTTTAATTGGAATAATTTATAAAGTTTTAAATATTTTAAAATTCTGTATTAATTTGTAACAGTTATGTTATTAAATAAAAAGTATATTTACTAATCATAACTAGAAAAGCTTACTACAATTCAGTGACTTCCAGTATTTTTAAAAGTATTTTTAATTTTTTAAATGTGCTGATTTTTGTAAATATAGATAACATCCACAACATTATCAGAAAATAATTGCAGTAACTATAGTAAATTTAAAATTTATTGGTAATTTTCTAACATTTCCTTAACAAATGCTTTTATAAAACTATAAAGCCAAAGTACCTAAAATTCAAAAAAATATTAGAATGCTTGAAATATTTAAAATTTTTAAGATTACTAGGTAGTACAATAATTATATAAAAAAGGTGTTTATATTACTTAAATTTCCCAAACATTAGGTTATTGATAGATGTGTCAACACCATATAAAAACACCCACCTATTTGTTAAAAATACTTTTCTGCTATATTTTAAACTAAAAGTAATATTTGTTCCAATTCAGATTAATTAATTAAACTTTAAAGCAGTTCATTTTTCTCATCATTTCAAAAAAGTATATTTTATTTTTAAAAGATGTTTTAATAAAGAAAATTACGTTGTGCTGGCAGATTTGTCAACGTGAATGATTTTATCAGTTTTACTGATAATCAAAACAAACAAATCCTTTCGATCTATTTAAATTCAGTTCAAAACACAGTAAAGTATTTTATTTAAATATCTGTCTATATTTCTGAGATGAGGTATTATTTACACTATTTACATTCTTCAGACTGTTGTCCTCATCTTTATTGTCACTTTCACATTTCATCCTTCTTCAGGTGATATTTCTGGGAATTTCAAACTAAACAATTTAATTAGTCCATGGGGGTCATTCAGTTATGTGCCATGCGTGATACATGCTGATGTGATCATGTATCTTTCAACACATGACTGATGAGGCAGATTTTTTCCTGCATTAGATTGCCATTTCTTTCTGCAGTAGACCATCATAGAACCCGGTCTGTCCTGCTATTTACCCATAGCTGGCGGGAGAAGAAGAGGTTTCATACTTTTCCCAAGGGTATAAGCATGTAAGTGAATGTAATGGATTCAACTGGAATTTAAACTTGGCTCTCTGATTCCTCAATCTGAGCCACTATCCATTACTCCACCGTGCATCCACAGGGGTAGATTGTTCTAATTCCAGTTTCCATGCCTTTAGTTATCTGTTTTTATTCTCCAAGTTTTTGTCCTCTAGTGAAAACCAGGTATTGAACTCACAACTCTTTGGGTCAAGTCAATCAACCAATGCTTTTATCCACTGCCCCACTCTCTATCTTAGCAATTAGTTTGCATCATAGACTGCATTTTTTAAAAAGCATTATGTATTTTTTTTTTTTTTTGCTTTTATGACTAAATTGGGGCGGGGTACCTACTATAAATTATAACCTGGTAAAATTTTTCACATTTTCATTTACCTACAGTATGGCAAAAAAATCAATTAGCTCAGTTTCCTCTCTACTTCCCCGACCATTTGCAACAAGAAGCTTCAAAGAGAAGAAGAATATTATCATTCTTGGAAGAGAGAAGTCAAAGGTTGAAGATCAAAACCAAAGTCGGCATCACGGAATGTCATCATTATTTTGATTCCAAGTATTATGAAATCAAAATAATGATGACATACAGTATGACTGGATGAAGGGATGTTTCATTCCGAACAAATTGTTCCATTTCCCATGTCTGTAATTTTGTCAACATAAGAGCACAAGGACAGTGACCAGCTACTGTGATTTGAACAATTTGATTCCAGCATTGACAAGAGATAAAAAATTCCCAGAACCATCTGAATTCCATAATTGCTATGAAAAACTTTGGCTAACAATAAATTGATACAGCAATTGATCACTGGACAGCAGCTTCGATTCAGTTGCATTATATATCAGAAGTGTATTTTCTCACATTAAGATTAGTTCATATCACATTCATAAGGTGTGTGTCGGGGGGGGGGTATAAATTTCTAGTGGGGAGGAGAAAAGTCCCACTCTCTGCCTTAGTGATTACTCTGTATCATGGACAGGATGCCCAGATGTCTAGGCACACTGATGAGCTGTGAAACAGTCTGTCTATGGATGACAATATATATACATGCTCCTGAAAAAATTATTTGGTTGAACTCTTCAGGGAGAAAAGTGAAATTGAGTTCTCCAGTCACTGGCGTGTTTGTCTAAAAATAAATACATCTAAATTCACCTTCATTCCTGCCATGCACCAATGGATTAGGGGTAAAATCTCTGACTGATTCCAAAACAGTCGGGTTTTGATCTTGGCTTGAGGTAATCGAATGTCTAGCCACACTGATGAGCTGTGAAACAGTCTGTCTGTGGATGACAACACATATATATATATATATATATATGTATGTATGTATGTATGTATGTATTTAATCATTTCACCTGAAGCAAGGCAATAAAGCCACTAAAATGAAATGATTAAAAAAGAAATCTGTAGTACTGCAAAAATGAAATTTGCATGATCCTTGAGGGGTAAATACCAGTAGCAAGGTTCAGATCCCGAAAATCATAAGTTCGAGGTTGTAAATCAAAAGGGTAAAATAATGCACAATTTACAATTTTTTTAGAATCACTGCAAGTAAGGCAATAAAGCTGATAAAACGCAAGGGTTTACTGAGAATATGAGAAAAAAATACTATTAAGAGAGAACTATAAAAGAACAAGACTGGGAAGCAAGAAGCTGGAAAAGAGTTCCACATGCAAGAAGTGTGATGGAAGAAACTGTTAGCATAGAACTTATGGATATATCTAGCCATTTCAACTACATAGAGGAAAGTTTAGCAGAACAATTTATGATAAATTATATATATATATATTTCTGTTCATTTAAAAAAAATGAAAATAAATATAAAATATATAATTTGTAGACTTAATGATATCATTAATTTTTATCAAACTTTGAATTATGATATTTTGACTGACCTTTCAACCACCTGATGAATATTCATGAAATTCTCAAATTTAAAAGCCTTGATAAACCAATGGCATCCTTGCTTTTGTATATAAACATGTGCATCAAAATAAACCCTACATTACCTAAGTGAAATCTATCAGGGAATGAAATGTGTCAGCTAAGAATAGTTTTTCCTCTTGTCTTTTTTTTATTCATATATGAAGCCTATGACCCATTGACATCACCAAACTGTTCAATTCTTCATTTGTGATGCTTTTCCTGATTTATAATGCAGCCTCTTTCAGTTGTTGTTTGTTTCAGTGGGATTCCTACTTCAGTCTCCTCTTCAGGAGATCAAATGCATGCATGCTTTCTTAGGTTAAGGTCTGGTGATTGATTCAGCCAGTCTAAAACTGTCTACTTTTTTTCCCCCTGATGAAGTCCTTTGTTGTGTTGACAGAATGTTTTGGGTTATTGTCCTGATACACCATAAAATTCCTCCCGATTAATTTAGATACATTTTTCTGTAAATTGGCAGACAATGTATTAATGTATGTAGACTTCCAATTTCATTCTGCTTGTACCATCATGAGTTACATCATCAATAAATATAAATGAGCTTGTTCCAGAAGCAACTATTCAAGCTCAAGCCAAGGCATTGCTTCCACCATACTTCACAGATGAGTTTGTATGCTTTGTATCATAAGCAGATCCTTTATTTCCCCACACTTTGGCCTATCCATCACTTTTGTAGAGATTAATGTTGGTCTCATCAGTCCCTAAAACTTTCTTCCAGAATTTTTGTGTCATCTCTGTATTCTTTTCAAATTCCAACCTGGCTTTCCAATTCTTACTGCTGATGAGTGGTTTGCATCTTGTAGTATGGCCTCTATATTTCTGCTCTCAAAGTCTTCTTCGAATGGTGGACTGCAAAACCTTCACACCTGCACTGTGGAGGTTCTTAAACTGAAATTCTGAACTCTTGTCTCATATTCATCTTTTGATCTTAAATCCAAATATCTTCAGTGAACAACAGAAACAAAAGAATTTCTGGTGGGGGAATGTGTGTGTGTGTGTGTGTATATATATATATATATATATATATATATATATATATATATAGAGAGAGAGAGAGAGAGAGAGATAGTCATACATTATGAAATGGACAAAGTCCGACAATTATTTTAAGACATTTTTATGTTTATAAAAAGTATTAAAGTATTTTTTAGAGTTGTGAACATAAATTTTTCCTTATTTAAAGGAGATTATTGTTCTTTATTTTATATATATATATATATATATATATATATATATATATATATATATATATATAAATAAATCATAAACAAACCGTAATATACATAAAAATATCAATATTTATTAATGTATACGTTTTATGTATTATAATACAACAGCGTATACATTAATAAATATCAAGAACTGTTTTATTAACACCAGCACTATATGTGCAATATATATATATATATATATATATATATATATATATATAATTTCTCACCGGTAACACAACTCAAAATTTCAGGCACACTGCAGTCGTCTAATAAATATGCATATTATTCCTTACTAGTAGCATGACTCAGAGTTTCATGTAATAAAATAATATCAATAAATCCACATGTCTGTTTGACAAAAAAATACCAAGGAAATGCTCCAAGATCTCTTTACACCATATCACATTGAAACACTGATTCTTATACTATCACTAAAGTAAAGCAGTGTTGAACCAAGTCAGTACTTAGCTGGATGACCGTTTAGGTATACCAGGTGCCGTAAACATGGATAACAGCTCAGAATTGGAGATCAGAGGGCCAAATTTCAATTCTGGCTGAGTTTGTTACATTCACTTAAGCACAAATACCTTGTGAAAGGAAAATCCACTTGTTTTCTCCACAATTATGGGTTAATTAGTATGACTTGTATCACTAATTCATTATTATTTCTGAGAACATTCTTAGAATCTAAAAATATTTTCTGACATTAAATAACCTGCAAAGTGTTGATAAACTGTAGAATATGAATCAATCAATTAATGAAATAGTGATTAGTTATAAAGGCATGTCTTTTAGATTTATTTACTCTCTCTGGAATATAAATGAATAGAAGCTACCATGGCCACAAAGTAAGGGGTCAATTTATATTTTATTGTAAAATAGAATTAATCCCTTACTTTATATCCACATTATAATTTCTTGTTTGTTTATCAAACTCTGATTAGGTCTGAATCCACTTCTTCTCTGCCAGCTGTCGGTTAATTAGTAAAACTTATATCAATAAATCATAATTATCTAAAAAAAACATTCTTAGAATCTAAAAATATTTTCTGGCTTTAAATAACCTGCAAACAGTCGATAAGCCATAAAAAAGTCAAATATACTAACCTCTCTCATAATAAGCATATCTTCATTTTCAGCTTCACTAGAGTTCAAAAGCACTATGCCATATACACTGGAACAATTCATTCCCATTTCTTACTAATAATCAATTCCTTTAATATCAACAAAGTTCTATTCAGAGAGATTCTCCCAAGAACCGCCACTTTGGGGAAAAGTCTGTCAATAGAATGTTTCCAGGATTGTTACAAGCATAAATTTCTTCATGTCTAGAGTTAACCATTATCTTTCCTACATATCCTCAAAATACTAACTCCTAACTTGACCTTTTACATTCTACAACAACCTCAACCAGTAACTCTATATCTTGAGTGGCTCTTAGGCTTTTTATAGGTGAACAATTAGAAAAAAAATATCTTACAATAGCTAGGATATATGAGTAACCACGAGGTACTCTGGGATTGAACTTGGTGAAAATAGCAATTTTTTCTTTTTTAACTTTGTGATTGATTTGCAAGAAAAGAAATTGTTTTAAAACAATTCCCCACCCATGCAACAAAAAGAAAAGAAATTTTTTTTTTTTACCCTGTGATCCTTTCCCAAAAGAAATTATACCACGACAAAACTTTGGAAATTACCCCACAAAGACCACAGGACTCCTTAAAAAAAGATAGAGATGTTGGAGAGATGAAAAAAAAAAAGATGATTTTTGAAGCTATTTGGATTTGACCTCCAACCATTTCTGTCCACTTGGTTATCCAACACTTTGATGTACATTTTTAATTGACATTTTTAATAGATATTCCCAGTGCACATTTTAAGATGTTATAAACATTTTATAAACAATTTCAGTTCACAATTTTAACAGACACTTTTAAGAAATATTTAATTCACAGTTTAACAGACCTTTTTTGTTGATATTTTTAATAGCCATTTGAAAGAAATATTTATTCCCCATTGTAACAGACATTTTATTAGATATCTTAATAGGCATTTTGACAAACATTTTCAATTCACAATTTTCATATATATTATACAAACATTTTTATTTTCCATTTTAACAGACATTACTCTGAAAGGTTAATTCCAGTTAAACTCTAAATTTCTAAAAGCTTTTCTTCATTATCTTAGAACAAAGAAGTTGTTATTTATAATATTAAGCTTTGTACTACCCAGAGCCAAATAGAGAAAAATAAAGGTTAATTCATTATGTTGTACAATATTCCCCATAAGAGAAACTTACCTTCAGTGCTAGAAATTCTGGCTTGTTACCAGGACTCAAAAATTAATTTGATTATGCTTTTTCATATTTCAAAAATATTTTAAAAAAAGTAAAAGATGGAAGTTTTTAATCATTGTCTGCAGTGTTTAAAAAAAATTCAATACAGGTTTTAATAAAAAAGACCAAATGAAACCAATATGCCAAAATTAAAATGGCTGCTATTAACATAATTTGTCATGTGATATGCTTGGATTATTTGCTGAATAACCATTTTGCTTGACAACAAAAGAACAAATCTATCATTTTAAAACTACTTATGTTATTTCCAAATATATTTATAATTTATGGGCTCTTAGCAATCAATATTTCTGGGATGACAACAAAGTAAAATCATTTGTTGTCAACTTACTTCATTTTGCCATTAATAAATTATTGTTTTAGCACAGAGTCAATGAGAATGCAGGACAAGATGTATATCTGCTTGACTTTGTAGAAAGTTTGATAAATATTGAAGTAAGGCCATTAATTCATCGACTAGCCATAAACTTAGAAGATGAGGCCAATGTTGAAGCTTTGAAAAATTCATATATATATATATATATATATATATATATATATAGAGAGAGAGAGAGAGAGAGAGATGGAGTAGTGGATAGCGGATCAGACTGAGGAATTGGAGAGCCAAGTTCAAATTCCAGTCAAATTCATTACATTCACTTACATGCTAATACACTTGGGAAAGGTATGAATCCTCTTCTTCTCCCTGTAGCTATGGGAACTGAGCTGCTTGACCCTCATACGTTGAATACGATGGGAGAGTCCCCCATATATATATATATATATATATATATATATATACACACTAAACTCTCCCGTTGTTTTCAGTGTATGAGGGTCAAGAAGCTCAGTTCTTAAAACCAACAGCCAGACTACCTTCATATATCATTTAATTATAGTAGTGAAGGCAGAACCAACCACACTTTTGGAAAGAGTCAAATACAGAGAACTGGTGCAAAGTATGCCACAAGGTCCCCAAGTGATCATTCACAGGTTTTTGACTTCAGAGTTGTCCTTCTCCAAGACCATTTGCCACCCAAGGTTATAGGACCCAGTCTGTTCTGCTATTTACACATAGCTGTGGTGGGGAGAAGAGATAGATTCATTCCTTTCCCAAAGGTATTAGTACATAAGTGAAAGTAATGAACTCAACTGGAATTTGAACTCAGCTCTCCAATTCCTCTGAGACACTATCCATTATTCCACTGTGCCTCCACACACACACACATATATATATATATATATATATATTTACATGAAAAAATATTGTCTTAAGATGTGCTATATTTATGGGATAAAGTGCTCAATATCAGAGATAGAGCCTGTGTAAATATAAAAAGTGAACATAGAAGTCAACACTTAGAGGTGACAGTCTGTTTCATGCATATATGCAATCGTCCTGACGATTGCATATAGCATGAAACAGACTGTCGCCTCTAAGTGTTGACTTCTATGTTCACTTTTATATATATATATATATATATAAACACATTTTTTTTCAACATACATTAAAAACTATGTGTGATACCCTACCATAGTCAGCTGCCAACCAGGGGCGGTATCACAGTTTTGGTGGCTAAGGCAGTACTGGCACCACTAGCAGCTTTTGCCACCGGACAGGGTATTTTTTCATGTGTATATGTATCAGTCTCTGCAATTTTTATGCCACAGACATTGATTTTGTTACCGTAGGGTTTATTTTTGTGAATGTTTGCATTTCTCTTAAGCCCACCAGCTGGCTTGCACACTTTTCTACAAATATGACATGAATTGTTAGTATTCAATGTCATTTCATAGTTGGACTGTGCTTTGACTGCATGTGACTCAATTTTCCTACTTTACTCAAGATGCATATATACATGCATACATACATCACTACACACAGAAATAATCAGAATGCTTAAACTTAAATTTAATCTTAGATCTTTTCCTTTTTTTAATTTAAATCGGTAGAGTAATGGATAGTGGCTTAGACTGAAGAACAGGAGAGTTGAGTTCAAATTCCAATCAAATCCATTACATTCACTTACATGCTAATACCCTTGGGAAAGGTATGAATCCTCTTCTTCTCCCCCCAACTATGGGTAGATAGCAGGACAGCCTGGGTTCTATAGCCTTGGATGGCAACTGGTCTACTGCAGAAAGTAATGGCAACCTACTGCGGAGAAAATCTGCCTTGTCTGTCATGTATCGAAAGCTAAACATGTATCATGCATGGCACATAACTGAACTGAAATTCTTTATATTGTTGCAGGAATAGAAAGTATTATCATTTTATGTCTCCTGGTATATTTGTCACTGCAAACAATATATGGTGAACTCATGTGAGTCTGGGTTAAAAAAAAGAACATAAAATATGGAATTCCGAAAAACAACAATTAATAAAAGATATGTTACAGAAAGAAAGAAAGTTAAAGTTATGAACAGTTCAATACAATTTTCAGTCAAGTACTTATATATCAGAGCAAAAAGAAACATGTGTTGCTGCACCAAAAATCAAAGGGAAAAGAGAAAGAGCCTTTCAAATATTGTGATGCCTGTGATTATCGTCAGGAGGTGGTCATTCAACAATATTGTGATATAATGTTTTCTTTTCTTTAGTTCTTATTTTCTCACCAATTTGTCTTGGTTCACATTAAAATATGGAATACATAGCATATGTACTCAACACACAATAGCTACCCTTAAGTGTCCTCAATGACAGAATAATGAATAGTGTTTAAATTTGTATTGGACAAGGTTGCTGTTGGTCACAAGTTTGTAGTGGAAGGAGTTATGACTTGTTGCAGATGAGGTTGAGATCTTTCAAAGAAAATGAAATCAACATTCTCAATAGAAATGAATTCAACATATGGAGGAATTTTATATGCATATATTTTTATATAAAGAATGTCATTCAAGAAGAAGGAAAATATCCTAGTCCATACGCAAATAACTGAAAAGGAGGATGAAAAACATTACAGGCTTTTTTTGTTAAAAAATGTGTGTATATATGATGTGCAATATGGTTAGGTCTGAAGTTTAGAAGTCAACTACCTGGAGAAAAATATTTTCCTCAGTGGCACCAAGACACTTGACATTCTAGATCAAAAAGTGTACTGGGGGAGAGAGAAAGTGCTTCTTTTTGTAGTCTTGAATAAAATAACTCTTAGCACGAATCCTGGCAAACAAAGTGAGGGTAATCCTTACAGCAGTTTTACATTGAGAGTCACCAAATAGGACAAATTTTTTGTATGGACATATGAAACACACAGCCTTGTTGTTAAGTCCCAGAATCTTAAAGGTTTGGTCAAAATTACTGATTTTTCTGCAGAGAGCTTTGGTACAGACTTGACTCTTATTGACTATAATCATTTTAGTTCAATTAAATAAAGGAAGATTTAATTAATCTTGACTGCTTCTACTTAGAAAGGTGGCATGTAAGACATCTACTTAAGGAGGTAGTGGTGTGTCCGATATAGGTAATTGATTTTTGACAAGTAACACAATCTTGTACTGGGCACTGAAATTGGTACACTATATTGGTCACCACTAGGTTAGATAAGGTGGGGTTATTTTGGTGATGATGAGGTTTGCAGTTTTCCATTTCATATATTATGAACTTTATATGTTTGCCATGGGTAACAGCAGAGATATGGCATTTAATGATTTTCCTTTTGCAAATTTCATCCTGCTCATAATTATTGTGCATCTGGTTGCAATAAAATATGTTGACATTATTTTGCATCTGGTTGCAATAAAATATGTTGACATTTTGTTACTGGTGTTAAAGCAGAGTGCAATTAACAAACATTTGTTAACTCATAACTTACAAGAACCTTTAAGGAAAATTCTAGTCGATAACACAAAGATTCTTTTCAAATCACATAGTCATACACAACTCATCATTAGGGAAGCATTGCTAATTAAATACCATTCTCCCGCTATCAATCATACACTATTTAGTAGTGGAGATGGCATGTTAAATGTTTTCTAAAAAATAGAAGTGATGCCCATGCCAATCAGCTTCATATAACACTTGACCACCAAAAAAGCATACAGCCTTCACATGTACTCCACACTGCTAAACTACTATGTAGAAATCAGCACACAGAAATTCACCATCCAAAAATAATATCCTTCATAATGGCTATAGAACTAGCCAAAAGCACTTGGAACAATTATAACTATGGACAGTTTTTATATTCTTTAATTCCTGAAATGGTAAAATGTTAGAATACTGGAAAAACTTAATAAAAGATTAATTAAATCTTCCTTCTCAGTTGTTTCCAATGAAAGATGCTTGAAAGAAAGTTTGCTTCCTAAATACACATTAATATATTACTAAGTTTATAAAAAATAAAAATTTACTGAATCAGAGAAATGAAATAGCTATTATATGCCGTCATTGTCAAAAGTTTTCCTTAAATAATATTTAAAAATTTAAAAAAAAAAAAGAAAAAAAGTCTATTGGAATAACAGTGAAAATATTTTAAAGTTGTATTTAAAATTGTAGTTAAAATGAATTCTAACCTAAGCATCTTTTAAAAATTGCAGTTAAATAAAATGTATTCTAACCTAAACACCTCTAAAAAAAAGTACTACCGGCACTTAAAAGAATCCAATAAAACACCTACTGAAAAATGAAATTATAACGAAAAGCTAGATGATATAGACCAGTGAACGACCCATGTCCTTTGTACACACATATGAAACTTTATTACTAAGTTTATATATATTTAAAATAAATTAATTAATTAATTAATAAATAAAGTTTACTAAATCTGAGAAATGAATTAGCTATTTTTGCAGTAAGCGCCATAAATATTACTTAAATAATATTTAAATATAAAAGTTTAAAAATCGTAATATACATATACTTTGATATGGAAAAATAACTTTACTTACTATAAGTAATTTCAAATAAATTTCCTTCTGTTATAAAGTAATATAAAACTAACAATGAAAATATTTTAAAGTTGTAATTAAAATTGTAGTTAAATAAAATGATTTCTAACCTAAACTTCTTTTACTTAGTACTACACACACTTAAAAGAATCCAATAAAACACCTATAGTAAAATAAAATTAATATGAAATGCCAGAAGATGTAAGCTTTTGAATGACCCATGTCCTTTGTACTTACATGAGAAACAATATATTACTAGGTTTATATATATAAAAAATAAAAGTTTACTAAATCAGTGAAATTAAGTAACTATTTTTGCCATCATTGTCATAAATTTTACTTAAATAATAATAAAATAAAAAGAATGTAACCTAATATACATACTTATACTTGATGTAAAAATAATCCTACATACTATAAGGGATTCTAATACATTGAACTGTTCTTAAAAAAAATATAGTATAATAAAAATTAAAAATGAGAATATTTCAAATCGTAGTTAAATAAAAAAGTATTCTAATCTGAACACCATAAAAAATCTTTAAATTTACAAATAGAAAAAAAAATGCGTGAATTTTTTGCCATTAACAATAAATTTAAAAAAATCCAGACGACATGCATTCAACGGATGTCAGTTTTCATTGAAAAATACATCCCTACCCCTTACCAAAATGTAGCTAATAACTGATACAATGAAGCAGACATAAGGAAAACCCAGACACCCCTTGTCCAGTTGAAGTAGATTTATCTGTAACTATGGAAACGTGATTTTAGCTGTGTCTTTAAAACCCAGTAATTTTAAAAGTTACTCCAAAATTCGCTTGAGGATGAAATGGAACTAATGTCTTTAATTTAATTGCAAAATTGAATTCGTAGCTTTTAGCTTCCATTTTTGAAACATGGTTAGAACTGTGTAGCAGAAAAAACCATATTTTAAATCAATTAATTTATAATACACATTAATATATATATATATATATATATATAACATTATGTCTGCTAATTTTTAATAAAATCCGTTCATACTCACGAATAACCTTCCATGTATTGATGTTAAAGGATGAGAGAAATGTGCTATAGCTGTTTAAATTTCTTTTATTTTCATTCTCCAAATACTTTTGATCTTCTCTCAAGATCATCTTCAGGGGTGCAAGTGGCACAAAACTATATGTTGTTCATTAGTATAAGTATTTATATATATCTGTGTTGTTTTCCATAAACATGTATTAACATCAGTACATGGAAGGTTATTTGTGAGTATGAATGGATTTTATTAAAAATTAGCAAACATAATATCTGTAATTTATTCAACCAGATATAGCTAAAAGAGAATTTACTGCCTAAATGTACAAATTTAAAAATATATATACACAGAGAAAGAGAGATAATTTTCCTATTTCTTAATACTTTGCTTAGCTTTTGGATGGCATATTTTGCTACCCTAATATGACTATGGATTTTGCTAGAAATATAGAAATGCTTACTTAACTGTTATGTAATATAGGTCCTCTTATGCTGGACAATCTCTTCACAAATGAAGAAGTTACATGAGGCAACAGAAATGTAGTTCTACAGAAGGATGCTGAGAATACCATGAAGCAAACATGTGGGAAGATATGGAATTTAAAAGGTGTGTGTTCATGTGTATTTTAGGTGTATGCATGTTCATATGTAAACAATTACAATAGAGAAGAAGCATACAAAACTTGGGTTTCTACCATGGACAGTTTATCTCCCTTTTTATATAAACTGTAGTGAAACAAAGTTCTTAATGTCTCTTGGCTTTTGTCTGTATTCTGTTTGTCCAGAAGTTAGTGTAAGTAAAGTATAAGCATCATATTAATGGTCAAGCTCAAGTCATCCTTGCACACAGTTGGAGCAACCAAAGAAGAGTTTGTACTTTATCATTGGGAAGTTGGTTATGGTATGTCTGTTTTGTTTTTTGTTTTTTTCACTGCCTAGAAGTTAAGGTAAGGAAGGATAAGCAATGTTATAATAGTTGATCTCAAGTCAGCCTTGTGCTGAGTTGGAATAGCCAGAGAAAAAGCTTGACTTACTTCATTGGTGGAGGTTTGGGGAGACATGTGTGAACGCCAAGGACTGGAAAGTGGAGTGTCAGTCATCAGTTTTATATTTCTCTTGTGATCCCAATTCCTCACCTGTTTTTGTCATTTTACCATTTCACTTCTAATTAATCTTCTTTGTCATCTTCCATGTCTGTGTCCCTTTCAGAGTTCAGCTGATCATGGCTCTCCGCAATTACCAGCTAGTTCTATATCTATATATATTTAGGAGCAATAGTAAAAATATAGACATTGCTAAGAGCTACAAAAGATAGAAAATTGTGGAGAGCCATGACCAGGTGAACTCTAAAGGGACACAGACATGGAAGAATATATGATTAATTAAAAGTGAAATGGTAAAATGACAAAAACAGGTGAGGGATTGGGATCACAAGAGAAATATGACCTGGGATTCTGCAAAACAATAACTGAAATAGAATTTTTCTCTTACACTCAAATTTATGATTGGTTAATCATGTTTTAGTTTTTTGATTGGTTAGAAAGGATTATATTAGAATTAAAATTCTCTTGTTTGTGATAGAATTTGTTTTACACAGATTTATGCTTTAAGTAAGAATAACATAAAAACTGTCATTTCAAATAGGCTTTCATTAATATTGTTCACATGATAATATTTCCATCCTGTAATGTTCTCTAAACTGTCTAAATTGTAACACACTTCAATATTTATTCAACGGTACTGAACTAATATAACTGGTAATGACTTCTTACTAAGCCCCAATCTTTTTTAACTGCTAAAGTGTTGGTAGCTGTAGACATTATTCTAGGAATTATTTGTAGCGAATTCTAAATTGGAGGTGCCAAATTCAAGCAAGTACAAAAATGTAAATATTTTGGGAGTGTTTTAATAGAGGAAGGAAAATACAATACTGAAATCTGAAGGTGTATTGAGATAGCAAAAGTTGCCTTCCAAAAGTTAAGCAAAGTATTAAAAAACAGGGAATCTCATTAGAAATAAATATATGTGTTGTGTAATATCAGTTTTTCTATATGGCAATGAATGCTAGACTATATCCTCACAGATGAGACTTGAGACAACAGAAATGTGGTTCTGCAGAAGAATTTTGAGAATACCATGGACTGAACATGTGAGCAATGATGAAGTTTTAGAGAAAGTGGAAACAAAAAAGGACACTTACATATAGAATCAGAAAGAAATGGTTGAAATTTCTAGGACACATAATGTGAAAAGAGTGCTTTGATACTTACAGGACATATTGAAGGCAAGGGAAACAGAGGAAAGTTATGCATAACCTACCTAGTGAGTAAATGGATGGTGGAGCAAGGTGTGGTGACCTTAAACATAGTAGCAGTAGAAGCCCTAAATAAACTTTGTATCAGCAGCAGCTCTCGAATATAAAAACACATGAACCCTAAACTAACTCTCTTCCAGGTTTTCTTCTTTCAAACTATGACACAAACTTTCCACACTGATGCTGAAAGGGCTGTGAACATTTCACACTAAAACACACCAACACAGTAAATCCCACTCGAATATATTCATGAATATTTTGTTGTGTATGCAATTTACTTCTAACAAAAGAAACTCTTGTTTTAAACTTTTCTTTTGTTAATTCTGTTTTAATAAATGTTATCTTGCTTTTCAAATCAATTTGTGCATCTAATCTTTTTCACCATCATTATTTCATGTACTATAAAATGTTCATGTAAGAAACCTTACCCATTTAATTATTGAAGTAGCTAATCAATAAAAAGGTTTAGGAGAGATAGTAAAAAGGCAAAATTTACTAATAACTACAAAGGACAGGATACTGTGGAGAGTCATGATCACCTATGTCCTGAAGGGATCCAGCATAACAAGATCTCTCGTCATTTGGATTATAACTCTTATCATTTCTAGATGTGATGCGAGTTTTCATTTTTGTTACATTGTGAACATCCAGCTGACATTTCACACCTTTTGATGCATACTGACATGAACTAGACTGCAGATGCAATGTGAAGTAATCATTAGCTGGACAAGCTGAGGGAGGGGTTTGGCATTGCATGTTTACAACGGGCACCATGACCAAGAATTTCGATCCAAGGAGAAATGCAGAATATGCATGTGCAGAAATACTCAGAACAAGTGCTGGCGTGCAGCAACAAAAACCTAAAAAGAAAAGGCTTGACAAACAATTAAGGCTCAATAATGCATGCATATGCAAGATAGAGACTCCAAAAGAAAGGGAAACATACAGCACAGAGACTAGCCCCCACTCCAAATCAAAAAGAGGAAAAAAGAAAAAGGGAAGAAAGGGATATACATATATATGAAACAGGAGAAAGAAAGAAAGAAAGAAAGGAAGGAAGGACATGCAAACATGAATGCATGCTTATGGAATATAAAAAAACAGACAGAAATAAGAAATTGCTCAGAAAATTCAACCAGAGACAACATGCAAAGAGAATAAAAATTAAAGAAAAAATACTTTGCATCCTGTGATCTTTGATTATCGCTCAGTAATTGGAATGTATCAAAAATATTTTATTTTCTAATCACATCATAATGAAATTTATTAATTGTTAGGTTCTACATATAATATCTTTTTGTAGCCATTTTAAAAAAAATACATTATTTCTTCAGGATGTATGAAATCATTTTTGATTATCTTTGAAATGCCAAGCCTTCTTAGGAAAGATAGTGAAGTGATTTGTCATTGTCTTCTTTAGTTTTGAATTTAGAATAGTCTTTCTCCATTCAGAACATAGGCAATCATGGCTCTCCACAGAGTCTTTTTCTTTATTATCTGTAAATTGCTATGATTCCTTGGTAAAGATAGTGAAATGGTTTCCCATTGTCTTCTTTAGTTTTGAATTTAGAATAGTCTTTCTTCATTCAGAACATAGGCAATCATGGCTCTCCACAGAGTCTTTTTCTTTATTATCTGTAAATTGCTATGATTCCTTGGTAAAGATAGTGAAATGGTTTCCCATTGTCTTCTTTAGTTTTGAATTTAGAATAGTCTTTCTTCATTCAGAACATGTCTCTCCACAGTGTCCTTTTTCTTTATTGTCTGCAAATTACTATGAATTCTTGAGAAATATAGTGTGGTGGTTTCCCATTGATTTCCTCAAGGTTTTAAATTCAGTTTAAGTCTCTCTAAAGGATTGCCCTGTAAGGCTAGAGAGGTCAGTCTACCCTACTATTTAACCAATAGCTTTGGGTTTGAGAAGAGGTGAATTCATGCCTTTCTCAAGTGGATCTGTGCAACAGACTTGGCTGGAATTTGAACTCAGTTTGCCAATTCCACTTTCCATGCTAATAAAAGCTGCAATGTTGAGATGTCCAAGTGATGATTTTATCTTTTTGAAAAGTATTTCAGTGCTAGGAGGCAAGGTGAAGTAATGGATAGTGGCACAGTTTGCAGATTCAAAGAGCCAAGTTTGAATTCCAGTCAAATCCATTATATTCACTTATGTGCTAATACCCTTGGGAAAAGGTATGAATCCTCCTCTTCTCCCCCACCCCAGCTATGGGTAAATAGCAGGACAGACCAGGTCCTATAACTTTGGATGGCTACCACAGAAAGAAATGGCAACCTACTGTGGGAAAAATCCACCTCGCCAGTCATGTATCGAAAGATACATGATCGCGTAATCATGTATCACTCATGGCACATAACTGACTGATTTCAGTGCTGGTTGTTGGGTTCTCATCTACAAATGCATTTTAAAGCAGCACAATTGGCAATTGATAATTGTTCACATTCAGACATTATTTCAAGAGACAAAATACAACCTACATAATTAATAGGATTTCATTTTATGGCAGTATGGTCAGATAGTGGTTCATTTCCTATGATTTCTCAAATTCTGGGATGAATCTCAGTGACTTTGAAGCCTAATTTAAAATCATGCTTCTAAATTTGTTGAACCTCAAGACTTGTATATGCTACTACACCTCAAACGAAAAATAATGATGAACTGTAGTTATATATATATATATTAATTAGTACATATATGTGTACCAACATTTTTGGTATGCGACTATAGTTTCACTGGGTGGTGTACCCAGTTCATCAGGCACGGCGTCCATGGTCTAGAGCCCATGCCTGACAAACTGGGAACACCACCCAGTAAAACTATAGTCACACACCAAAAATGTAGGTACACATATGTGTACTAATTAATAGATGTCTTTGGTCTGTATAACTGCATTGAGCACTATTAGGTTCACACCTCATGCATAAATTTAATGATTATTTATTTGCTTGCCTGCATATGCACACAAACACATGCATACACGTCTGCTTATATTTGTCCATTTCATTTATCCACTCTACAACTATATATATATATATATATATATATATATCTATCTTAATGATTCATCATGTCTAGACCTAGAAACCTCAGCAGAATGCAGAAAAGCACTGGATGGCTGTTTTGGCCTATTTTTGAGACTCATCAGCAGTGTACACCTACTACCGAGAATCAAACCCAGCCCATTGCAATACAGCACAAGTATCATACCATTGGACCAGCAGGCTTTGGTGACAAAAAGGAAACTAAATAACTAGACATAATATAGTGCAGCTAATCCTATTTCCAGCGGGGAGAATCATCCAAGTATACATAACCCACAGGACATGCCTCAAGAGCAACAACTTCCTTCACCAAGGGCTTCCTTCACTTAGTTTCCTCTTCCTCACCGAGGCCCACTGGCCAAATGGTATTATGCTTGTGTTGTATTATAACGCTCCAGTAGTGGATGCATATTACTGATGAGTCCCCAAAATAGGATGAAACAGCCATCTAGTGCTTTTCTGCATTCTGTTGAGGTTTCTAGGTCTAGGCATGATGAATTATTATGAAAAATTATTCAAATCTAAAATTACTATTCATATATATATATATATATATATATATATATATATATATATATATATATATACACTACAGTTCAAAAGTTTGAGGCCATCCTTGGTAATTATTTAAATTGACCCAAAAAGTAGTTGTTTGTACTTTAAATAAGAGAAACTTATACATTGTTAAAAATGTGAGACATGATTTTTTACTAGAAGTTTTATTATGACAAAAAGAAAAAATAGCATTTTATGATTAAATTTTGCTCTCATCAAAATATCCTCCTTTAGCCTTAATTACTGCAGCACAAATTTTTGGCATTCGTTGCAGAAGTTTCTCAAAGTATAAGTCTGATAATTGATTCCATTCTTTTTTCAGTGCCACAAGGTCACCAATGAATTTCTATCTATGCTTTTAGTATTTGCTATGTCACTATATATGTAATCATTAGAGGGAATGAAAGTTACAATGGATTTGTTTAATAAATACTATCAGTGAAAAGACAGCTTACATAAATGGCTAGTAAATAATTTGCAATGCATTCCTATAGTAAAATCATTTCCAATGAATTTCTATCTATGCTTTTAGTATTTGCTATGTCGCTATATATGTAATCATTAGAGGGAATGAAAATGTTTATATATTGTATGACATATAAACATCTATTTGAGAATAGATATATACCGTTTATTAGAAATATTTTTGAATCAGTTGCTCATAACATGGTGTATAAAATATTAATTAATCAAAAACTTCAAGCATTTGTTTTTTGGGGTTTTTTTTGAGTGGGGATGGATTTGAATCCTAATTAGATCCTTAGTTAAATCAACCATTTCTCAAGGGAAAAAAAATGTTTCTGAGTCAATTTCTGGATCTATAAATTAAAATTGCAACAATTTTAAATCCTCTTTTCATTTTATTTCTGCTGGAGTGAAGAAGCTTGCCATAGTGTCAAGGTTGGATACAAAATTATATTCATCCATTTATCTTCCTTGGACCCAATGCCCATTGTTGTCAACATTATTCTGCATAATCACTCTCCCATGGAATAATCCGCAGTTGTTAAAATCCATTGTGTTTTTGTCTTACAGACATAATACCTCCATCTCAACCCCACCATGTATAACCATCTTTATACAGCTTCAGGTAGCTGAATTTTGAATTCAGATTTGCCTTTCTCATAGAATGGTTGTGTGAGCCCAGCCTGCCCACTACTTAACCCATACTTGAAGGGAATGAGATAGATTCATACCTTCACGAAGGATATTTGTGTAAAAGTGAACATACCAAACTCAACTGGAATTTGAACTCAGCTTACCAATTTCCAATCTGAGTCATTAACCATTACACCACTGGCACATCCTTTCCAAAAGGTGAAGATTGCAGTTAGAGTTATATAAAAATTGACTGAATGTTTTCCATGTGCTTTCCGCTATACTTTTAGCCATCATCAAGGATGAATTTTATTTAACTTTTAACTGAATGTATGGATTGTTTTATTTATGTATTTAGAGTTCTAGGAATATTTTATTTTCCAAACATGGTCAGCACATTTTATAGCAATGTTCATAGTTGATATTATTGGGTGTTTGCTTTTTCTTTTTTATTAATAATGCTTCCATTATTTTTTAACCTTTCTGTACATTTTTTGGACAATTTTATATAATTTATGTCCTAAAAAGAAAAAAAATTATATGACGCATGGGAAATTATATAAAAAATTCAACCACAGCACCTTGTCAGTCATTTTCAACAAAACTTGCATATATATATATATATATATATATATATATTTATCTTATGCAGTATTACATTAGAACATGCATATATCCACTACAAAATTGTACATTTTTGTTTCTTAACATCAAAAAAATGTACAATTTTGTAGTGGATATGTGCATGTTCTAATGTAACACTGAATAAGATAAATAAATATTTATGGCTCTACTTTGTATATTGAGCACTATTTTTAAATTAATGTTGTGAACACTGTAATCCCACTGTTGGTTCTCCTACACATTGTTATATATATATATATATATATATATATATATATTTGGACAGCAGCCTTTCTTTAAAATATCTTTTGTTAAATATAACAGACAAGAAAAATTTTATTAATTTTTATTTAGTTTTTCCAGTGTTCTAACATTTTTCCATTTGTTGGGAGTGGGGTAATGCAAAATATTGTTGATTGGTCCAAGTGCTTATTCTCGATAGGATCCTCTCATATTTGCGGATAAGCTTTTTTGTGTGGTTATTAAAAGACAAGAGGAAAATACCGTGTTGGCTCATATTGTATTTATTCCAAGTCCTTTCGACATAGCATATTGTTGTCATATAAAAAAGGTAATTTTTGGATGACTACAACAATTTTTTTCCTTCACAACCATGAACACTAAATACTTACTCTATAATTAAAAATACCCTGATGATGACATTATGCTATGTTGAAAGTACTTGGAAATAATACAATATGAGCAAACATGATGTTTTCCTCTCATCTTTTAATAACCACACAAAAAAGCTTATCCGCGAATATGAAAGGATCCTATTGAGAATAAGTAGACAGAGCATGTCCAAATTATTTAACAAAACCAGTCTTAATATATACATATATATAAGGCATATTTAGGCAGCAAGTATTCATCTAAAGAAGTTTGATTAAAAAGAACCAAGGTCTCTCTGTTTCATTTTTATTACATTTTTCCAATTTTTGGATAAGGTGTTGAGACAGTGCTTGAAGTTGTAGATAAACTGTCCAAAGTTCATATTTTGTTATTGCTTTGTTCAAGTACTTTCCATCATCACAGTCATTATCAAGAACCAATGTGTTGTCTGTGTGGTAGAATTCCTTTGTCAACACCTTGATAATCTTTTAGCAACAAGTCTGCACAAAAATAATGCAATTTATTAGTTATTTTATTTTGTTCTATTTTTTAATACTAATGTAATATTTGGACACATTAATTTTATCATATACACTTCAAGATATCATCTCCTTTCAAGAATGATATTTTATTTAATGTTAGCTGTTTATTTTGTATAATAATAGCTTCTCAGTTTTTGAGTATTTTAGTGTTGTCCACTAATGTTTCTCTGATTGTTGTAATTTTGGTTAATCCTTGTCACCAGAATGTTGTAATTTTGGCTAATCCTTGTTGCCAAAATGTTGCAATTTTGGCCAATCCTCGTCGCCAAAATGCTGTAACCTAGGGAAGGTTACTGAATAGAATAATCACACGAAGGTTGGTAATGAACGATAATACTTGGGACAAGAACAACACATGTAAGATTCACCAGCGGTGCGTAGAAGAAGGATTCAACTGCTAGAAGTAAGTCAAGTGAAGTCCACAATGAATCTCCAGCTGCAAACCAACATACAATATTTACTACTATATTTATATGAATGGGGACATACCCATTATCGTCCGTAGGTATGCTACAACAATTATGTTGATAGTTATATTTTGATTGCTCATGATGTGGAAGTTGATGTGTGCATGGATTGACAGGTGACATGTTAATCTGTGAGAGAGTGTGGTGCATGTGTGCTCGATGTAAGTATTTAATGCTGTTTTTTGATTATTAGTGTTGAAGATGCAATCTTCCAGATTAATTCACCAGAATATATGACGTAATAATCCTAACAAACACATAAGATTTATCATCTACTATGAAAAGTTTAAAACTTTCTAATTTAATTATTACCAACAACACCAGACCTCAAAAATCCCCCCAATGTAAAAAGAATGTTGTCTGTGAATTCTCATGACACCTGGGAGATTGCATCTCCAATATACAGTATAACCTCAGTTCTTGAACATCTCACATGTCGAACAGATTAGTTTTTGAACAGAAAATTTGAGATGAAAATGCCTCAGTTATCAAAGAAAATTTTGGTTCTTGAACAACATTGCCAAAACAAGTTAATCCGAATGGAATAATTTCTGAGTCGACCATTGTGTTGTATACATTTGTGTGATGTGCTTTTCTTTTCCAGTTTTATTGTACTGTGACTTTTTTTTCTATTTTGATTCCTATTGAAAAAACAGTTTCGGTTTATGAACATTTCAGGTTACGAATGGCCTTCAGGAATGAGGTTCCACTGTATTATTATTAAAAAAAGAAACAGAATAGAAAGGAGTTCCACAGGCAGGAAGTGCAAGAAAAGAAACTGTTGGAGTAGAAGTGACAGTTGCATTTAGCTATTTCAACAGTAAAAGGGTTTGGTTTGGTTTGTTTTATGGCATATCAACCTCAATGGGTTATTTAATGCCGACAAAATTTTTATTTCTGGTAATATGTTTTTCTTCAAAAATCTATTTCTAGGAATATTTTTCCTTGAAGAAATCTATAGCTGGTCATACTTTTTTTCAAAGAATGTATAACTGTTTGTATTACTGGTACTTTTTTTTAAAGTTTTGCTCATAATAACTTTTCCTTCAAAAATTATTGCTGGTAATATTTTTTTTTGTATTACAAAGTATTTCTAGTATTAAAGCCTATTTTTAGATGTAGTTTATCTTTATATTTTTGGACGTCGTTTATCGTCTTACCCAGGACGCGGATGTAGTTTATCATCATGCCCAGGACAGCAACAGTAAAAGGGTGGAACCTAGATGCCAATCTAGTAGCACGCTTAAATTCATGTAGTCAGGACACCAGGGAAAAAAGCTTTTTAGGGTAGTTGCCATGAAAATATTTATAGAAAAGACAGAGGGAAGCCATATCATGTCTGTGAGAAAGTGACTGAAGTCAAGATGCCTGGTCAGGATTGATTACATTACAGATTATTCTTTGAATTTTGTTAAGAATTTTGTGATGTACAGCAGGAGCACCAGACCAGATATTGCAACAATATTCAATGCATGGACAAATGGTAGATTTATGATTTTTTGCATCTGAACATCCCAATTGCTTTTTAACTCAGTTAAGAAACTTTCTCTATACATTATGATTAAGAAAATTAATTGAGAATTAAATAATTAAGAAAAATCTCAATCTTATTTGGTTGATAAGCAACAGAGGTCAAGGATCAAAGAATACTTGACTAAACCAGACCTGATCTGACAAGCATTGCACTACTACCAATGTCTGCAGACAATCTCCACCCACAAAATCACTGTCTTCCACCTTACATTGAACCACCTACTATGCTATGTTCTCATCAGACTTTTATCTCATTCAGTTCTACAGTTTGCTTGCATACTGCTATAACTTTTCTGTCTTTCATTTATTTCTTATGTCTGCATGAAAGTGCCATCTTTCTCTTTTCTGCTTCAGTCACTCACTAGGTGGAGCTTTTTTGGTCCCCATTGACTTCATTTGTATGATTGTTATTATTGTTCTAGGTGAGTGGCTATTATTGTGTCATTCTGGTTAGTTCATTAATTATGTAGAGTTATGCTCCTTAGAAGAGAACAATTATGTTTGGTAATAAGGCCTTGCTTTGGAAGTAAAGGGGGTCTCATATGATAGACATCTTGTTACCTGTGGCATACACATGAGTGTTTTCACTTTGGTCTATAACCACTAACAAAATGGCTATAAAAAGATAAACTGGTTCTATCAGAAAGCAGTAAGATCCATCTATCTCAAGCAATTTCTCTTTCCTGCATTTCTTTCTTCTATTCCTTTCTGTTCTGTTATTCTTTTTTTCTTTCCTTTTTATCATTCTGGTCTTTCTTTCTTTCTTTTCTGTTAATTTTCTTTCCTTTTTATCATTCTGGTCTTACTTTCTTTCTCTTTTCCTTTCTTTTCCTTCTCTTCTTTTATTTTTTCTTTCCTTCTTTTCATTAAGGATTTTTTTTCTTTTCTGTTATTTTTCTTTATCATTAAGGTTTTTCTTTCTTTATTCTTTTCCTTCCTTTTCTTTCTTTTCTGTTATTTTTTTTTCCTTTTTATCATTTGGGTTTTTCTTCTTTTCCTTTCTTTTCCTTCTCTTCTGTTATTTTTTCTTTCCTCCTTTCCTTATCATTAAGGTTTTTCTTTATTTCTTCTTTTCTTCTTTTCTTTCTTTCTATTATTTTTCTTTAATTTTTATCATTCTGGTTTTCCTTTCTTTCTTTTTTTGAATGGCATTTTAGACAAGACAATAGCTAAATTATCACCTATGCAAGTGGGAGTCCTCTTTCAACACAAACAATGATTTTCTTGATGCTAAACAATCATTTTTTATCCCATGAAATCAGAATATTCAAATTCTTAAAATCTCTAAAATATCTGGTATATCTCTTTATGCCAATCTTTTTCTTTGCTCTCTCTCTCTCTCTATTTCTCTTCACCACCCCACCCACATAGATAGACACTTGCATATGTATAATAAAAGATATACAGTACAGGCCAAAAGTTTGGGTCCATCCTCTGAATTTCAATGAGTCACCTAAAAACTGAACATTGCTTGTCATTTTGAAATCTAATTTACTAGCACACTTCAGACCAGAAGAACTTTCTCTTTGTGAATGTTTTTTATAATTTATTCAATAATAATAATGATAATTAACACATTACTGCATTTAAATTCCTTAAAAGTTTAATACTTTTTACCTAATCTAACTTGCTGGCTATGGCAATCTTCAAGCTGGATGACAGAAACTAATGAATTAAATAGTTTCAGCATCCTAAATTAACAAAAAACAATGAAGGCATAAAACTTGCTGATTATTAAATCCACTCCACTATCTTTTACAAAAGGTCATGGTAATTCACAAATAATAAAGAAAAAGGAATCTGTGGAGAGCCGTGATCACCTACATCCTGAAGGGACATGACTTAGATGACTATTCTGAATTCAAAACCATGGAGAAGGCACAGGAAAACCACTCCACTATCTTTCCCAAGAAGTCATGGCAATTCACGGATAATAAAGAAAAAGGAAAGTGTGGAGAGCCATGGTCACCTACATCCTGAAGGGACATGGCATAAATGACTACTCTGAATTCAAAAACTGTTGAGAGAGAAAAGAGAATCTTCTCCACTATCTTTCCTAAAAAGTCATGGCAATTCACAATTCATTCTCGTTCATGTCAGTGTACCTCAAAAACTAGGACATAGTCAAAAAAGTCCATTGATATGCCAAACACTAACTAGGTGTATGTGTATGTAAGTACTAAAAAGTTCTTACACAGAAAGAATTTGAAAAAGCTGATCTCTAATGGAGATCACCATTGACCCCATCAGATTGAGTTAGGTGCTGAAACTTTCAATTACTCTATCTTGTTGATTAAAAGAAAGAAATTATAGGACAAACCTTGGCATATGTTATTCATTAAAATGTTGGAATTAATGTTAAATATAGCAGCAACCTTCCATTTTTTATCTCATCTTACTCTTGTTTTTTTTTTTTTTCACAATAATTTTCGCCCTGTACAAGGCCCCTAGGGCCACTCGAGGTAGAAGGTTACACAGTAACAACACACCTTATGTGGATATATGTAGAAGATAATTGTTAACTCTAAGACTGTAGTGATTGGGGAAGCAACCTCTCGGCTCTTAAATGTTGGTTAGTGGTGGCTAGTTTCCAATATCAACACTAGTCATAAAATTAAGGAATTAATTTATTATTTTTTTAGAATTAGATTGACCATCATGTTGAAAATGCAAAGCAGTTGCAAATGGCTTATATAAAATTGTACATTTTTAGTCTTCAAAGATTCAAGGCATCAAATCAAAATAACATCTTGATACCTAGTGGAATTGATGATTCATCTTTGAGAGTGCAGTAACATTTATAATAGTATAAAGCAGCTATATCATTATGGCAGCCATATTGTTCCAGTGGCAGCCATTTGTAATTCTCAAATGTGAGAACCTCATTTTGTTGAACAAAGAACTTAGTGTTATGATTAACATTTACCTTACAGCAATGAAACGCCAAACTCAACATCTGGAAATGAAGACACAATATCAATTAATCTATTATTAATTGGCATCCCATTGAACAGCAGAAGAAATGAGTTTCAACAAAGGTTGAACAAAAGAACAAACTCAGTATGTTTTTACTGTAAAAGTGAAACGGAAGTGCCCAGGGAAATTATGTTTGGTGATTACCATCTGAGGTAGAGAACAGAAGTTTCAAACATTTACATCATCAAGATTACAGTATAAAATATTCAGTGGATTTTTTTATACTAAATTCACTCAATAGTAATAGCCTTTTACTTATAAGGAAACATTCAGCATTCATTATCCAAGAAGCCAGTTCCACTTGAGTTACACTTTTCTTCATTCTCTGGTCATTGGACTGAGATCAAAGTGTAGTATCTGTTTTCATAATCTCTAATGGTAATATCAACTGTTTCCTTATAAAGAAACATTCAGTATTCATTGACCAAGCAGCCAGTGCTATTTTCAGGTAAAATTTATAAAATCTCATACTTAAAATAATTTTTCAACAAAACTGGTTCCTCAAGTTCAGTAATATTTATACAAGGTTCAAGAGTCACACATGGTAGAGGGTTACTGAATGAGGTGCATGATATAAATATAAAAGGAGGTAAAAGGAAATGAAGATTAATGAGGATAAGTAGGATAGACAGCAATTGACCTTTGACTTGAAGAGGTTAAGATAGCAGTATTCAAGGAAGCATCCCTTTTGGAGTTTTTCCCATAAAGTAGCAATTCTTATGAAAAACCTGAGTGGAACTTCCTCCTTACAAGTGGAATATGGAATAAATATGGGTGATTTGATTCTATGAAAGTAATATGGTGTCTCCTAACTGTAAATGTCTGAACTTATTCTATATGCCATGTCTCTACGGGAAACTGATGATCATGGCTCTCCACAATTTCCTGCCCTTTGTAGCTCTTAGTAAGTCTTGTCTTTTCACTACCTCTTTAAATCCCTGTTCTGCCAAGCTTGTTAGGTAGGTTTATGTTGCTTTCCTCTATCCCATTTACCTTCATTATTTCCTGTGTATTTTCCAAGCTCTCTTTCCTCATTATATACTCTTTCTGGTGCTAAGTATAAGCATCCTTTTTGCTTTCATTTTTTCTAAAATTTTATTATTACTCACATATTGTTATATATAAAAAAATAATGTCACTGCTGACACTGGAGTTTGAACACGGATTGCCAGAGAGCAAACATGGGTGATCCCATTATTGAATTAAGTGGATCACATGACCATGGAGGAAACACATAAGTAGGAAGTAGCGTGACGTCTAAATGATCACCATTCCTATTCTGTCCTCTATCACTATTCAGATCACTATTTCTACACCATTCTCTATTACTATACGGATCGCTACTCTCTATAGTATTTTTATACTATTTCTCTATACTGATCACTACATGGATGACTATTCGGTGGTTACTTTTTGAGTGAGTATTATTGAGCAAGTACTATTAGTGTGAGTGTTATTTGAAGGCATCTGGCACCAGTATTGTTCAATGGTGTTACTACAGTTATATCTGCAATTACAAAGTCTCTACTACAACAAGCATTATGAAAGTGACAACAAGTATTCGTTGACATTACAAAAGTGGCAACAAGTGTTCGCTAACATCACAAAACATATTGAGTCTATGATATTCTCAGCATCCTTCTGTAAAACCAAATTTTTGTTGCCTTAAGTCTTGTCCTCATCTATGATAGAATAGTCCAGCATTCACTGCCTTATAAGAGGTCTGATATTACATAACAGTTTTGTTATGGTGACCTATCTACATTAGAATGAACTCTTCCTCCTTCATAAATACTAACCTGCAAGACTTTCTAACCAGGCAGTTGGGATGCAGTGTAACCTGACAGTTTGGACAGACTGCTGACTAATAACACTCTTAATTTGTATATATGTTCTGTTATTTCAATACACTTGTTCAACCTACCTTCTTTCCGTGTTTTTCTTTTTGGGCTCTAACAGGCCACAACAACTTGGCGACAAGGATTTGTGAGGACCACCGGGATTAAAAAGGAACTCTCCTAAAACACGGGCCAATGAGTTTTCATAAAAGATCTATGTGTAATTGCCAATTTGTTTTAACAGTGGATGCACAAGAAATTTTTATTTTTATTTTTTGTCACAGCTTTTTCATTTGAAAAGCATCTGGAAAAAAACAGAAACGTAAAACCGGAAAAAAAAAAGATACACTTATCATGGAGGTTTTCAAGAGTATTTTATTAGATCTTGTAAAGTACCAGAATGCACAGCAATTACAGCTCCAAGAAAGAATGGAAGAGAAGTGGCAAAAACAACTGCTCTCTCAACAGGAAAAAATGGAAAATTTACTTCTGCAAACCCAGAAGGAAAATCAAGAGAGACAGCTTGAATTTCAAAAGCAAGTTTTAGAACTGACAAGCCATAGTAATGCCAATGAAAACAAATTTTCTTTTTTGCAAAACACCATTTGGAGCACAATAGAGAATTTTTTATACACTCCCAAGGAAGACATAACATTCATGTCATACTCTAGGAGATATGAGGACTTATATATTACAGATTGTGCAAATTGGAGTGACTTGAAAAAAGTACATCTTCTTGTGAGGAAACTTGGCACAACTGAGCACACAAAATTCGTAAACTACATTCTGCCGAGGAAAACTAGCGAGTTGACATTCACTGAAGCAGTGGAATTACTCATGGAGTTTTTTCAGTTCAAAGACATCTCTTTTCCAGCAAGTCATGGATACTATGATGAGTGGCTTTGACTTCTCAGTCACTTATTTAGATGACATTCTGATGAAAAGCCAAAGCGTAATTGAACATAAGGATCACATCCACAAAGTTTTTGCTAAGATTCAAGATTATGGTTTCAAACTTAAAGAGACCAAATGTGATTTTTTCATGGAAAAAAACCAAATACCTAGGACGCATAATCGACAAAGATGGCAGGAGACCAAATAAATACTAACCTGCAAGACTTCCTAACCAGGCAGTTGAGACACAGTGTAACATGATAGTTCGAACAGACACTTCTATCTGCTGACTAATAACACTCTTATTTTGTATATATGTTCTGTTATTTCAATCCACTTGTTCAACCTACCTTCTTCTTTCCATGTCTTTCTATCTGGCCTCTAACAGGCCACAACAAGTTCAGTGCTCTTTTCTTTGTTTCTAACAAGATTTTCCCATTTCTTAATACTTTACTTAACTTTTGGAAGGCATCTTTCACCATTACATTATGCCTTCAGATTTTGGTGTCACCATCTGTTAAAATACTTCCTAGATATTTAAATTTTTGTACTTCTAGTGGAACTATCTGAATATTTGCCAGGAAATAGTAATAGAGTAGCAGTCGGCTGTCATTTTTATGTCTATGGTGGGGAGAGGCTGTAGAGAGGAAAATGTCTTCTCCTACAAGATCATGTAAATGATTTTGAACAATATCAAGGCTGCAACATGTTAAAATTAATGTCAGACATGGCAGTAACACTCCATTTTTGGACTAATCTAAACACTCAAGGGAGAGGATTTTCGAGTAAGAGGCACAGCTTATGCAGATATGTGGGGAAGATAATGGTTAACTAGACTTGAACAGGTTAAGATTGTAATGCTCGGGGTAGTAACCACTTGGGAGTCTATTCTGTTAGGCAATGATTCATGAGAAGAAGCTTCTCAAGTGAAACTTAATCTCACTAAAGGACTACAAAGGGAATGAGGGTGGTTCACTACAATGTGGCATGGTGGGTTTTAGTTATGAAGGTTAGGACAGGTGGAATGAAGGAATATAGTTTATCTGAACACTCTCAAGGGAAATAGCAATAGAGCAGTGAGAGGCTTGGGATATCTCATTCAAAAGAAAGGGGTTGGAGGCTGGAAAATAATTTGTCACCCACAAGGACACTGAGACACTTTTGGACTCTTTTGAGAGTTAAAATTGAAGAATATTCAGCAGCTGCCCTTACATGGCAGCAGTACTCGATTTTTTGGCTGAAACCAAATTTCTCCTACAAAGGGTGACACGGGTTCAAAACCAGTCAGAGAGTGCAGTTTCTTTATTAAGATATTAAAGGGACACAACTCTCAATAACTCATCTCCTTCTTCTATATAATAAATGCCAATGTCATTGTGTCACATTTTTTCAATTAAAGGAGCACAACTCTCATTAGTTCATTTCCTTCTTCTCCCTCTTCTATATAATAAAGGTCAATATCAGTGTGTCACACTTTTTCAGTTCAAAGGACACAACTCTCAATAACTCATCTCCTTCTATATAATAAATGCCAATGTCAGTGTATCACATTTTTTCAATTAAAGGAGCACAACTCTCATTAGTTCATCCCCTTCTTTTCCCTCTTCTATTTAATAACGGTCAGTATCAGTGTGTCACACTTTTTCAATTCAAAGGACACAACTCTCAATAGCTCATCTCCTTCTTCATTGAACTTTTAAAAGGTAAGCTTAAATATTAATGAAATACTTAAATGCAGCAATCAATTTTGAGTTCTTCTGTAGTTTATTGTTGCCTATCACATCTACTCCTCCCTACCTATTGTGGTGAAGGCCTAATCAAGAGCCCTCTGCAGGAGCAAGTTTAAATGCTAGTTTAAAATATGTTTCGCTACTAAAAAATAATGTTTGAAGTAATAAATATGTAATCATTTGGAAGAATTAAAGTTTTGATGGATTTTTGAGATGATGTTGCATTGCAATTTTATCATTATCTATATTTAAAATTTTCTAGTAAAAAAACAGTTCTTGTGCATTCATTCCCACGTTTTCAAAAACAAAGTGCTGATGACTTTTGTACACCCCAATCTAAAGATAAACAAAGCTAGAATGATTAAATTTTGAAACTGAAAACAATGAAATCAGTTTCTGCACATATATGCATATCACATTCTAAACAAACTTTTCATATCTAATCATCAATTGTAAGTTCATTTGCATGCTTGTAAAATCTGTAATAGTGATGGGTATGAATACTAGATGAACTGACATTTGTACAGTCACTTTCCCAGAAGTATAAGATAAGTTTCCTGTGCCTTTACAAAAAGTACAGAGAAATTGTGGCAAACTTTCTTCTCTGGTACCACGGCTTCATGAATTTAAGTGCAGTACTAGATTGGCAGATTCGTCTCATCATTTTACTGTTGAAATTGCTAGTTGTGACCATAAGTTTTATGTTAATAGTTTCTTCACCTACACTTGTGGAAATCTCTTCTGGCTTCCTACTTTCCTGTTAATTACAATCTTCAAAAATTTAAATGCAATGTCAATTGTCATATGTCTCCTTGAAATCTAATCTTTTATTGTCCTCTTTATTTCTTTCACTATCAGTAACATCTTGCATTTTAGGAGCTTTTATTGCCTTGCTTGGGGGTGAAAGGATAAAATGTCAGTCATTATCTACTTTCTTAACTTCTGCTCTTTTATTGTTACCACTCCTTAATAATTTTTTCTCATATGCAAGAATAACATGGACAGATCATGTAAGCAGCAAGGAAGTTTTAAAGGAAATAGAAACAAAAAGGACATTCATACTTAGAATCAGAAAGATGACTGAAAATTCTAGAACACGGTGAGGTAGGATGACTCGGAAAATTTGACACTTACAGGATATATCAAAGGTTAAAGTGTAGCAAGTGAAGCACTGAGTCACTTACCTGACAATCTTATGTGAATGAATGATAGTATTGGAAGTAGGAGGGATGGTAAAAATACAAATATTAGGGCTGCAAGATATTAGAAGTTGCGGAGAGCCATGATTGATCCAAAGGGGCATGGCATATAGAAGAAGGATGAGGGTAACGCCTATAAAATTGTTGGAGTTAATTAATATCTCAAAGTAACTTGTAAGTTTTTTTTCTTTACAGCAACTCTCTCTCTCTCTCTTTCTCATCTAAAATTTTAGAAGAAATGACTCTCTGATTATAGAGCTTTCAAATTGATTGGAGAGAGAGAGAGAGAGAGAGAGAGAGAGAGAGACTGATATCTCTAAATAAATAATCAGATCATGTTGAAAAAGCAGAGAATACACAGATCAAAAGGATTCTATTTGCAATATGGCATCATCAAAGTAATGCCCACTAAAATTTTTTACATTGTGTTGCTTCTGTTGCCGAGTTACACTTCCATACCCATGACCTGCTCATTTGAAATCAATGAAACCCTGAGTCTCCCATTTAATGACAGGCTATTATAAAGAACTCCAGAGGTGAATACTGTTCATCAGAACAAGGAATTCTGGGAATCCAAGATGGCATACTCTTATCATACAGATGACATTTCAACACTTAAGGATCTCTGGGAAATGGCATTTGGAAATTATTTTTTAAGGTCTTCAACCTGCTTCTGCTGGTTCAAATCTCAGTAAAGGCAGAGATTTGCAATTATGTGCATGACTCAGTTATTACAAAGTTTGTTTTTTTTTTTCTTTTTTTAATCATTTTATAGGAACTTGGAATGAGAAATCAGAGACCTGAGTTTGTTATATTCACTTACACTTGGGAAAGGTATGAATCCATCACCTCTCCCCAGCTATGGGTTAAATAGTAGAACTTGTATCTGGAAAAATCATTGTTATTCTAAAAAAAAATGCAAAAAATTTGCAGACAAAAAATGAATTATTCTTACAATCCCAAATGCTTTCACTTTAAATAACCCACAAAAGGTAGATAAACCATAAAAAAAAAATCAATCAATCAATTTAATCCTTTCACCCCAAGCATGGCAATAAAAGCTCCTAAAATGCAAGATGTTACTGAGAGTGAAAGAAACAAAGAGGACAATAAAAGATTAGATTTCAAGGAGAGAGATGACAACTGACATTGCATTTAAATTTTTGAAGATTGTAATTAACAGGAAAGTAGGAAGCCAGAAGAGATTTCCACAAGTGTAGGTGAAGAAACTATTAACATAAAACTTATGGTCACAACTAGCAATTTCAACAGTAAAATGATGAGACGAATCTGCCAATCTAGTACTGCACTTAAATTCATGAAGCCGTGGTACCAGAGAAGAAAGTTTGCCACAATTTCTCTGTACTTTTTGTAAAGGCACAGGAAACTTATCTTATACTTCTGGGAAAGTGACTGTACAAATGTCAGTTCATCTAGTATTCATACCCATCACTATTACAGATTTTACAAGCATGCAAATGAACTTACAATTGATGATTAGATATGAAAAGTTTGTTTAGAATGTGATATGCATACATGAGCAGAAACTGATTTCATTGTTTTCAGTTTCAAAGTTTAATCATTCTAGCTTCGATAATCTTTAGATTGGGGTGTGCAAAAGTCATCAGCACTTTGTTTTTGAAAACTTGGAACAATAAAAGACTAGCTTTCAAGGAGACAGATGATAATTGACATTGGATTTAAATTTTTGAAGATTGTAGTTAACAGGAAACTAGAAAACCAGAAGAGATTTTTACAAGTAAGAAGTTTAGGTGAAGAAAATATTCTTCTGTAGAACCAACTTTCTGATGCCTCAAATCTTTTCATCTCGGAGGAGATTGTCCAATATTTAGTGCCATATAGGAGGACTGATATTATATAACAGCTCAGCTCTCTTTATTTTTGTTTCTAATGAAAATTTCCTCTTTCTTAATACATTGCTTAGTTTTTAGAAGGCATATTTTGTTATTTCAAGGTGTGTTCAGATTTTGTTGTCACATTTTCCAACCTGTTAAAACCCTTCCCAGATATTTAAACCTTCATCCTTACTATCATATTAAACAACTTCAAATTATGGAAAATATTATATTGGGTGCATCTGGGAAGCAAATTTTAATTTATAAAAGTTTGGTTAAAGACCAAAAACTGTCATCACTAAGGATTTACTTTACTTTTTCTATATTTTGTATTATTTTTTTGGTTTCCAGTATATACAAGCTGTACATCATATTTGAAAATGTAACCAACATAACGCAAAAATTAAAAGGTCTTTGATAATGGTTTACAAAATCTGAAAGGACTCTGTCACTGGACAAATTACATTTAGATTTGTACTGGAAATCCGAAAAGTGGTCCCAAAAATAGAAAATAATTTTTTAAATTCTTAACGAAGAACTTTTGTTGATCTTTTACTAAACTTTTATATATATATATATATATATATATATATATATATATATGAAATACAAATATGAAATTTATCATTTAACTGATTGATATTACATCCAGCACTCTGACTCCAGAGTTTCAGATACAAACCTTTTTGCAATTGTTTTATCCACTCATCAGGAGGTTTCAGCAATTGACTGCAGATTTTCTCCTTTTCCTTATTTTTATACTGTTAAAAAATAATATAATTATAAAACAGTTATTGGTCAGAGTTAAATTAGACCAGTATACAGTTGTATTTTTATTTTCTTTATACAAACATAAGGAAAATAAAAATTTTGCATGCAAAGCTTTTAAATTTAAAAAATTAGGAGATCAGTTTATTATGCTACCATGGCTTCTAGCTTCTACCTTTAGGTATCCTAAGGTGAGATATATATATATATATATATATATATATATATATATATATATATATATATATAAATTATTTAAATAATTAATAAATAGACAAACTTAAGTTTCCATGACTATAATTTATTTCCCCCAAAAATATATATGATCACATCTCTAGTTACAAAAGTATTAGGTTTCTTTTATTTTTAATACAATTTTTGAGGGATAGTTTTAGATTGATATAAGCTGACAGAGGTGGTTGGAGGATTATATATATGGGATATAACATCCCACTCCTTCATGACACATGTGTAGTTACATCAATATAAATATCACTTTAGTCCAATGAAAAGTATCGCTTTAAACACTTTTTTCCACTTTGTTATTAATTATCCTCATATATATATATATATATATATATATATATATATATATATATATTTAAGACATTTTTATGTTTATACATTCTTTTTATAGATACAAGTATTTAAGTAAATGCTCTGTTTATAAGAAACAGTATTAAACAACATTTACCGGCCTGGATGTCCGAGAAATTTTCATAGACAATATTCATTCTCTGACAGGATTCGAACCTGTATCCTATACAGAACTGTCATTTAGCCTGACATGCTCTTAACCGATCAAGCCACAGAGAATTGTTCGATTAGCAAAGTTGAATTTACTGTCTTTAAACTACAATCTTCCATGATTCTCTCACGTACATTCATATCTGCTCATGGTGTATCCAAAAGTAAACAAATGACGTCACACATTATGAAATGGACAAAGTCCGACAATTACTTTTAAGACATTTTTATGTCCATACATTCTTTTTATAGATACAAATATTTAAGTAAATGCTCTGATTATAATAAACGGTATTAAACAAGATTTACCGGCCTGAATGTCCAGGAAATTTTCATAGAACGAATATTTTCTATGAAAATTTCTCGGATATTCAGGTTGTTAAATGTTGTTTAATACTGTTTATTATAAACAAAGAATTTACTTAAATATTTGTATCTATAAAAAAGAATGTATGAAGATAAAATGTCTTAAAAATAATTGTTGGACTTTGTCCATTTCATAATATATATATATATATATATATATATATATATATATATATTTGTATATATGCACATATTATACTAGTATTAAAATTATAAACAAATAAAAAATAATAAACTAAATAAATTGCATTCTTTTTGTACTGCCTTGTTCCCAATAGTCATTACACATGGCATCATGCTAAACCATTTCAAATTTCAAGCTTTCCATAGAATACCAGGATGTAGACAAAGGAATTCATATTACCAAATAGCAACTATATTGGTTCTTGATAATGACTGCAAGAGTTAAAAGTATTTAAACAAAACAATAACAAAATATGCACTTTTGACAGTTTATCCCCAACTTCATGCACAATACTCAACACATTATCCAAAAATTGGAAAAACAAAAAATTAAACAGACATATCTTGTCTGTTCTTTTTAATCTAACTTGTTGGAATATATATATATATATGTGTGTGTGCATGTGTGTGTAATACATTTCCTTGAACAAGACTGAGCCATGATCATCTGTATCCTAAATGGGTAATTATTCATGTCATAACATATAGAATTTTGTCGAGTAAAAAGGCTGTATCATGAATCCGTCAAGCACTGCTAATGAAGTTGGTTAAGCTCTGATTTTAATCAATCATTGACAGCCAAGCACCAAGCAGGGGGACTTGTTATAAATTCCTGGCAGTTGGCTTTTAACCTGCAGATGAATCCTTGCTGCTGTTAAGTTAGAATTTTTATTTTCTTAACTTTTGAAAATTACTCAAAACAACCTTATCTCTGAATAATGGTGAAGCTGTTAGAATAAAGATTAGGAATTAAAACTAAGATTATTTAATCTGAGCAATCAGATTTTAAATTTGATGCCATTTCTGAATCATATATTATTCCCAAATAAACTTGAACATAGTAGTGTAGGAATGCAAAGGGCAATTACCTCTCTTTGCATAAAAGAAATTCATGAGAATCACATGACAGTCAGTTAGTGATGTCAGTTTGTAGAGTGGTGAATCACAGTTGCTATTTAGCGTGTCTAGAGGTAAGATATGCCTGCCCACCCTCTCAGTTCACACCCTTTCCAGCCACTTGTAGTATTCAATTATTTCTCTTAGTGACAAGTATTTGTATATTTGTATATAATTTCTGGTATTACATAGTGGTATATAAAATCTCCTAAAGAATAATGCATGTTTGTCAATCCTTTTTTTCAGCTATTCCACTCCATCTGTGTATTAAATTGTTACTATATCACGGAGATAATAATGCCTATAATAGGGAAATGGTACTGAGAATATTCTGTCTTTCCTACCACCCACATTAGTTGGGGAAAAAGTCTGTCAGAATAGAACATTACATTCTGAAAACTTTCTGTTTGAATTTCTGGGATGAGGAGCTATTATTATTTACACTATTTACATTGTCTTCATCTTTGTTGTTCTTAAATAATAGTTTAGCAGACTACTATTTTGCGGGGGAATGGTATCTCTACTTGAACTTCTTGAGGTTGACTTCTGAGGTCAGAGAGAAGAACAAAACAAGGAAGTCAATTTTCATTGGCTGAACGAGTGTGAGAATGATAGATACAGTGAGGTGTTTTGGTTTTCAGTGAGGTGTTTCTGAACTGTTGAGCAATGTAGACTTGATCTCTTTTGTATCTGAAACAGCTCCCCAGTGAGGAAGCAACCCCACTGGTTATATAGAACAAGTCAACATGAAAGTTAATAAAATAACTAAGTTAAAATTCCCTGTGTTGAAGTTCTTTTATCTCTGGAACAAACAACCAGTGCTCACTGGCAGAGAGAGTATACCACATTATTATTAAATTGATGCTGTTTTCTAAGAGCTCCCCAGCACAAGGAGGCTATACAGCATTGTTATCACATTACAGCCATTGTACCTTCCATACTTCATCAGATATATATTGATCTGGGTAACCAATGAGGTATTTCAAACTTAATTCTTTATTTAATCTATGAGGTTAAACTGTTCTCGTTCCAGTGTCCATGTCTAGGGACATCTCATCTAGTTCTTACATTTAGTATTGCTCAGTTATTGCTCAACCTGTTTTCACTGACTCCAAGTACATGCTATCTGGCCTAGGAATTGAAATTCAGTTCTCCAATTTCCAATTCTGAGTTATTATCCATTACACCACCTGAACTTCTAAGCTTACAGAACCTGGTATTCCCAAGTGGTCACCCATGTAGGTACTGATCAGATTCGGTGTTGCTTAACTTTGGTGATTGTACAAGAACTGGTGTTTCAATGTAAGATGGCTGTAAACCGTTGGATATAATAATCATATAATGATTGGGTTTGTCCCTACCTTTGTTAGTTTGCACGACCGTTATGCCCTGCCAACACCTCATAACTAATGGACTATTCTGTTTTGATCTTGTAGAAAGACAAAATACATATCAAAGATACTACTTGGTTTCAAACAGAAAATGAAAGAAAGAAGTGAAGATAGAATTGTTTAATGTTTGTTTCAGCGAAATGCAAAAAGTTGTCAGTTTCAAATCTTTTCATTTGTACCCACTTTCAGACTATTATAATACTAATAATCTTGATTATAATCTAAGCCCCTACACTTGTAATTTTGTACCAGATGAACTTAGTAAACACACACACACACTTATATATGGTAATTATCACCCAAACAAGAAAAAAAATTTCTTACCTGCTATCTTTAATCAAGCTAGTATCTATCTATCTTGCCTCCCCTCTATGTTCATCAGTGGTCTCATTTAATCTTTAGATAATCTATAGAGATAATCTGATGATCCTTCTATAGCCATTGACCTTATTTGACCCCATGATTCAAATTAGAAAAAAATAGCCCCATCTGTAATGATTTTCACTCTATCATACAGAATTAAAAATACAAGAGTCATTATCATGATGGAATATTTTGCAAATCATGATCAAATCCTTAAAATAAAATCATAAAATTTATACAATGATATTGGCAATGTCTAAACAACTCAGTTTTATTGTAATGGTTAGCAACTGTTGATTTGTGAGTTCAATATCAAATTTGACATGAAATAATCCAATGGTTGACATTCCCTAAAATCAACCAGCCTCACCTAACCTAATGATTTTGAATTCAGTGTTTGTCTAGACTAGTTGCCAACCAAAACAAAAGAACCTAATCTGACCTGCCATTAACCCCTCACTATGGGGAGAAGAGACAGGTTCATCCGTTTCCCAAGGGGATGTGTGTGAAAATTTGGATTTGTGCTAGAATTAGAACTTGACACACCAATCCCACTTTCCATGTCAATAACCCCTGTACTACAAGCACATCCATACATAATAAGAATAATCTGAAAAAATAACATCATCAGAAAGTTTTCAGCAATGAAAATCTTAAGTGATGTGAATTTCTTCAAAGAAGCAGTGTTATTATTAATTTTTTTCCTATTTTTCTTTCATCTTATTTTAGCTTACACATAGTAGTAGTAATAGATATAATAGTCTTAAATTATTTGAATTTCTTAGATGGATCATTGTCATTATTAATAATTTTTAACTAGTTCTTCTTTCATTTTTTATTGCTTACTTCCACCTAATAGTAGTAATAGACATAATAGTTTTAAGTGGGTTTGGTTTATTTTGTTTTATGGCATATCAACCTCAATGGGTTATTTAATGCCGACAACATTTTTAGGATAGATTCGTATGAATAGAATATGTATTCTTTGGTTTAGATTGGCTTGGGTTATTTTGTTTTATGGCATATCAACCTCAATGGGTTATTTAATACCGACAACATTTTTAGGATAGATTCATATGAATAGAATATGTATTCTTTGGTTTAGATTGGTTTGGGTTATTTTATTTTATCAACCTCAATGGGTTATTTAATGCTGACAAAAATTTTTATTGCTGGTAATATTTTGTTTTGTCAAAAATCTGTTTCTGGTGATATATTTCCTTCAAAATTGTATTGCTGGTAATAATATTTTTCAAAAAAGTATTGCTTGTAATAGTTAACTATTTGCCCATAGCTGGGACCCTAACAGGTGCTACCACCCTGGGTCAGGGTGGACCTAGGAACACCAGCAATTTTGAGGTGGTTCCACGCTCCCCAAAACCTCCTGATCAGAGGCCTTGCTGCTGGACGTAGTTTAACATCTTACCCAGGACACAGATGTAGTTTAATGTCTTACCCAGGACACAGTTTTAAGTTGTCTGAATATCTGAGATGATATATTGTCATTATTATTAACTTTTGACTATTTTTCTTTCATCTTATTTTTGCATCCCTGTTTTTTACATAATACTAGTAATAAAAATAGATATAATAGTCTTAAATTTTCTGAATTTTATTTTTTGAGCATTTTACTCCAAGCAGGATGCTAATGCTACTAAGACACAAGGGGTTACTGGAAGTGAAAGAGAATGAGAAGATTTTAGAAGGAACTAGAAACCCAATCCTAAACAGGAAATAAAGGATAAAATTCTACTCCTGTTTAAAAGACTGGGGAGGAGTGTGACCTGGATGATAAAAGAAACAAGGGATCAACCCCTACTCCTGTTCAAAAGACCAGGGAGGAGTGTTAACTGGACGAGAAGCGAACCTATCTACTCTATTGAGTAGAAAAAAATAAATAAATAGTATATAAAACTTCATAGTTTAGGTGGAGACATTAGGAGTATAGAGTTGAAGTAAACTTTACAAGGGACTGGAAACAAAGGATCAACCCCTACACCTGTTCAAAAGACTAGGGAGGAATGTGAACTGGATGAGAGGCAAACCTATCTACTCCTATTCTTAGATGAAGTATTGTCATTATTATCATATTATATTTATCTGTGGAGAATATGACATATATAAATTCTATATATCAAACCAACGATGGTAATTTGAATGACAAAATGGAACAAATCCTATGTAACAGGAGTCTACCTTCTAAAAAACTTCTTTAGAACAATATATATACAGGTGGAATGAACAAAAATATAAACTAGTCATAGAAAAATTGTGGCCTGTGGGTCTTTGCAGCTTGTTTAACTTTCATGAGAAAAATAATGTTTAATAAAATTTTATTTGTTTCATTTCATTTTCAATTTGTTCACCAACACACTCTTGTACATAACAACATATATAAGCACTGATTGCATAGAAGGTAATGTTTTCAGCATTTTATTGGCCATTTTTATTACGGAAGATCATATGTGTAAAAAATATTTTGCTTTAGAAACAAGAAATGTTCTTATTAATTTTTTTTATCTGGAGAAGAAATATATTTTTCATTTAAAAAATATTTGTTGTATTTTCAATTGAATGGGTTTGAAGCAAAACACACACAGCAGCATGCGTTAATCCCACTATTATCAATAATAATTTTCAATTTTTGAATTGTACAAAAAATCAAAGAACCAATGATACTAATGAAACAAAAATAACAATGATTCTAAAGTAAAGTTAATGATCTTTTTCTCTAGTATCAAGTACTAATTAACTAAATCAGTCATGAGCAAACTGCAGCCCATTTGGCTTTCTGAATGACACACCTAATTTCACGTTTATTAAAATTTTGTTTGTTTCACTTCATTCTCACTTATTCACTCACACTCCAAAACAGTCTCCACATCCTTGTGGGTGACAAATTATTTCCTACCCTACAGTCCTTTTCCTATAGATGGAACATTTGCACGCCTCTCACTATTTCCATTGAAAGTGTTAAGACAAAGTACATTTCTTAGTTCTACCAGTTCTAAACTTCACAACTATGACCCACAATGTCACAAACATTGTAGCGAACTGTTGTATCCTTATAAAGGTTACAAACAGACAAAGGTGGTACTCAAGTGAAAGGAACAGACATAGATGGAAGAAAGAGAGGTTTATTGTGAAAGAGAATACACTAATGAAAGACAGGGAGTCAACTAACACTTCCCGAAGCCAGTCAAACAGATAGACAGACTCTGGTATGTCCTGTGCACACTACATATATTACTGATATAGTCAGTCCACAGTAAGTAATAGAGAGAGTAGAACATTTCATTACAACACAAACCACCCTCGTGACTTTGTATTCCATTAGATATAGATTGGCAGTTAGGTCTCATCATTTTGCAGTTGAAATGGATAGATGAACCATAAGTTCTATGCTAACAGTTTCTTCTCTTACAGTTCTCATTTGTGAAAAACTCTTCCAATTTCTTTCCCAGTTGACTTTGATCTTCAAAAAATTAAATTGCTATTTGTTTTCTGCTATATATTTAGAAATGCTTGATAAAATCCAAAGAAGAATCTGCAATTTTATTGGTACTGACCTTGTATTTTGGCTTCAGTCACTTTCTCACCAGTATAAAGTTGCTTCCCTGTGCCTTTTCTATAAATATTTTCACAGTAATTGTTTGGATGAGCTTTCCTCTTTGGTACCTAGATTTTATGAATTTAAGCACAGTACTAGATTGGTGACAAGGTCTCATCATTTTACAGTTGGAATTGTTAGATGTAACCGTAAGTTCTATGCTAACAGTTTCTTCTCTCAAAATTCTCACTCGTGGAACTTTTTCGACTTCTTGCTTTCCAGTTGATTTTGATCTTCAAAAATTTAAATTCAATGCCAATTGTTATCGTCTGTCTTCTTAATTCTTGTACTTTTATTGTTCTCTTTCCTTAATAGTGTTTTTTTTTCACTCATACTCAGTAATTCCTTACATCTTAGTGGCTTTATTGTCTTTCTTGTGGTGAAATGATTCAAAATAAAAGAAGGCAGAAACTGCAATCCCCAGGCTGCAAAAGTTTGGATAACACTGACCCACAATGTTTATCTTCCTAATATATAATAATAAAGGTTTATTTAAAGGAAAGGAAAATTGTTTTTTTTTTAAATCAATACTACTATATATACACTCATTATCAGAAAACTGTTCAGACATTGAACACAATAACAGACATGGAACACTATAACAGCGGAGCAATTGAAATGCTGCAAATTGTCTGCATTTAACATTACGTCTGCTGCATTAAATTTATATTGATTTTCTAAGCAGACTGCTGTTTCCAACTTTAGATGACTTAGCAAGTTGTTGCTATATGTCACAACAGTCATGTCAAAATAGCCATATTAATTTGTTTAGCTGGCAGCTAGGAACTAGCAGTGATCATTTTTACCACTGTCTACCCTTAAACAATGAATTGGAACTCTGGTTGTTCTTTTCCTGATTTTCAAGTTCAGAGGTTATAATATATCATTATTATTTTGTAGAGATGAGAGTTGGTTAACCACAACAGAATTGACATAGACAAACTAGAATTTTTATAAACCTACATACATATAGCAATATTTATGGTTTTAATACACGTGATACATAATTGACCAATGAAAACCAAACAACACTAAGAGAAAATATCAGAATTTTTTTCTTTTTCTCTGTATCTCAGTCCCTGACAAAGCTTTAATAAAAGTGAAACATGTTAGATTAATAAATGTTTCCTATATCTTATCATGTATACATGCGTATGTGTGAGTGTGTGTATGTGTATATATATATATATATATATATATATATATATATTATGGGAATAAAAATGGGAAGATGAGCTCAGTTATAAATGAGAACAAAATCATTGTTTACAGTTGGAATAATGTCCTTATCTTTGTTGTTATTATCACAACATTCTGGCCGTTGTGCTCTCCAGCCTTCTTCAATTGTCTATTAGTATCTCCCAGAGAATTTCTGAACTAATCACTTTATTCAATTTATGGCATTAGGTAATTCTAGTAGATATATCAGAGATATATCATTATGCTCTTGTTTTAGTACTGTTTATTTAATGTTAGTTCTGAGTCTGATAAATTACATCCAGCAAGCAAGGCCTCTGTATCAGGAGATTGGAGATTTTGAAGAGCATGGAACCACTTATTAATTGCTCTTGTTCTCAGGTCCACCCTGACCCAGGGTGGTAGCACCTGTTAGGGTACAAGCTTTGGGCAAATAATGAACTCCCAAACAAAAAACAAAACACTATAAAAGTAAAAAAAAAAATACATTTTTATAGTAAAATTAACAGTACATTTTTAAAGCAAAATGACCAACAATAAATTTTATTTATAGTTGAAGGTTTACAAATGCATTCAAAATATTTAGATTTTGGTATTAATTAACCCATAGAGGCTGATATGCTGCTAAACAAAATCAACCAAAACAACCCACTGTCTGAAACAATAGTCTCAAGTAATAAAAAATTGGTTCATGAATTTCATAAAATAGTAATTGTTTATTTAATCCCATGTCTGAGTAGTTCAAACACCCTAATGAGCACAACTTATGTCTATGTATAGAATCAAATATAGAGACAACTTTTATCTACTTATAGACACAAGTATAAGCACAACCTATGGCTACCAATAGACCCAATTATAAACATAACATGTCTACCTAGAGACTTAAGTATAAACACAGCCTATATTGACCTATAGACTCAAGTATAAACATGGCATGTCTGCCTATAGACTCAAGTATAAACACAGCCTATATTGACCTATAGACTCAAGTATAAACATAACTCATTTGACTATAGACTCAATTATAAACATGACATGCAAAATTATCACAATAATAAAATCAGTCAATAATTATAATTATTTATATTGGGACTGAAGCATGCAATTACAAGTAATCCATAATAATATTTTAACTTTTGAAATCGTATTTATTTTTCGCATATGAATTTTTTAAAACTGTTTCTAAATCTTTGATTGTCTTTCAGTCATTTTGTTTCACCTGTTATCTTTTTCTGCAGCACCTATGAGGAACACTGGGAATCAGTGTTAAACCAACCAATCAAAATCTTCACCACTTATAGAGCACTTTATCTTTGCTTAAGACATGACATTTATCAGAACTTTATCATAAATATTTCTCTTTCACAGACATTCAGAGTCACTTACAATTTATGTATCATAATTACAATTTTTAATTCTATCCCCAAATTAATATCCAGCGGTAAAGGAATTCTTTAAAGCAGTGTCCCTAAAACTTTTAAAACTTAAAAGACCATTTTTAAAACATAATCAATTTGTAATAAGTGTTGTTTTTTAACTTACTTCTATTCTTTCTTTTCTTTTTTCCTTCCTTACTTTCTTTCTTTCTTTCTATTCGTTTTTAATTTTTGTTTTTACATGTTTGCTTGCTTTCAGTCTTGCATTCTTTTTTGCTTTCATTTTTTCTTTCTTGTTTACTTTCTTTCAAGTTTCTTTCCTTTTTTCTTTCTTACTTTCATTCTTTCTTTGTTTTCTTTCTTAAAGAAAGCTAGCCAGAAAGAAAGCAAACAAGAAAGAAAGCAAGCAAGAAAGCTTGCTTTCTTTTTTGCTTTGCTTTTTTCTTTCTTGATTGCTTTCTTTCTGACTAGTTTTATTTTTTCCTTCATTACTCATTCTTTTTTTTTCTTTAATTTTTTAATCTAATGAAAGAAGCATGAAAGCAAAAAAGAAAAAATTTATTTCTTGCTTTTATATTTTCTCTCTTGCCTGCTTTCTTTCTTCTTAATTTTCTTTTTTCTTTTTCTTTCTTACTTTCATCCTTACTTTTTCCTTTTCTTTCTTGCTTTTATTCTCTTTTGCTTACTTGCTTTCTATTTTTCTTTCTTTTGTCTTTTGTGCTTTCTATCTTTCTTGCTTGCTAGATTGTCCAGTATTCACTGACATATAGGAGGATTGATATCACACAACAGTTCACTGCTCTTTACTTTGTTTCTAATGAAATTTTTCTGTTTTTTAATACTTTACTTAGCTTTTGAAGGCATCTTTCACTATCCCAATGTGCCTTCAGATTGCAGTGTTGCACTTTCCACCCTCTATTAAAACACTTCCCAGATATTTAAATTGTTCTTCTTGTTAGATTTCAGGAACTCCAATTTGTAATTTGCATGTTGGGCTGTTAAGTTTTCTATATTGAAAGTCAATTATTGAGTTAGTCAAGCATTTCTGAAAGGCAGATATCATGTTAGATTGAGGAAGTACTTTTGAAATACTCTATATATTCTCTTGCATCTACCTGCCTTCTCACAAAGACTAGGGCATCATGCTCTAAAAAGAAAAATAAAGCAAATGGGAAAATATAAATGTAATAAAACTGAAATCAGTAACATTTGTGCACTATTTACATTGTTCAAACTATCTCCCTCATCTTTGTTGCCATATTTATGAAAATGTTTTAGTTGTTGTATGCTCCAGCCTTCTTCAGGTGGTTGGAATGTCGAACTGAACCCTCTATTTCACTCACTGGAGTAGACTGTTCTAATGGATGTCAGTTATCAGTTATCTCCTGTTAATTCCCCTCTCCAAGTTCTCCACTGCCTTAACCAGGTATTGAACTCACACTCTTTGGGTCCTGTCTCTGGATTTAACTAACGCCTTTATCCACTGTGCCATGAGGACATCTGCGTATGAATTTCTGGGAAATCAAGTGTTCAGTTTGACATACCAACCACCTGAAGAAGGCCGGAGTGTACAACGGCTGAAACATTGTGATAAACATAGCAACAAAGATGAGGATGATAGTCTGAACAATGTAAATAGTGTACATAATACCTCATCTCAGAAATATAGACAGTAACATTTGTCTATATTTCTGCAATTTCTGCGATGATTTGTCTATATTTCTGTAACTATTTGGACTATTTACATTATTCAGACCATTATTCTCATCTTTATTGTCATATTCACAGCAGTCTTATCCTTTATATTTCTTGCCACAGCTGCATGGGATAGCATATACACAGTTCTTAATCATGTTCTCCTCTATGGGAGGTTTTACTCAAAAGAGGTCTCTGCAAAGTGTGAAACCATTTTTAAAAGTCATCCTGATGTTATATGGAGCACAGATCTTTTGAATATGAATATGACAATAAAGATGAGGTTGATAGTCCAAGTAGTGTAAAATGAAAACAGTAAGCCTGTCAGTTTATAGTTTTCATTTTCATCCTTACTACTTTTCCTTTTGACTGCTATTTTTTAAATTTTTTTCTTGCTTTCTGTTGTAATCTAGAAAAGGTTACTGAATAAAGAATAACCAAAATGGAGGTTGGAAATGAAATGGTAATCTTTATAACATCAACAAAAGACAATACTCGCCAGCAGCGTGAAGTAGGTAAACCACTGCTAGTGGTAGACTACATAGCCAGCATATTACCCCCACTTACAATAGTGTCCAACATATTTATGAAGACTGGGACATACCCATTATTGTTCATAGGTATGGTATATAACACTTTTTTACCCATGATATTGCGTTTTACAATTCTATTCTCATTTGAAAATAAACTGATAGATAGTTAACAGCAAAATTATACAAATTTTGTAACAGCAAAATTATCCATTCCACACAATGTTTAATATCTGAAAAACCACTAAACGAGTTCAGTTTCTTTTTTCCAGGTTTTCAGATAAGACATTCAGCCATCTTGGCACTATTTTTCATAAGAATCAATGAAAAATCCATCGAGAAAGAGAACAGGTTAAAATCATTTTGTGTCAGCCCCACAATGTCTTCCCAACTGAAAAGGAAAAAGATCATCCAGGCCTTCAATAATGGTACCAACATTCATACTCTGGCTTCCATCTTTAAAGTCCATTCAAGAACCTTCAAGAGAATGGTGAATAAGTTTAAAAATGAGGGAACAGTAGAGAGGAAAACTGGATCAGGAAGTCACAACATGAAAAAGGCTTGTAATTTCAACTAAATTAGAGCTAAAGAGATCAATTAGAAAAGACCCAACTCAATCAATGGCATTTGGAATGTGACAGAGGAGTTTCAGCTATGACAGTCTTAAGAGCAGTGAAAAAAAACTTGAATATGAAATCGTATGTGAAACATGTGAGGTACCTTGTAACTCCAAGATATAAACTTAGACAGATAGGGTGAAGATCATCTTGAATAAGTTGGAAAATGATCTTGGAATAATATATATTTATTCAAATTTTATTTCAACTCTTCATGAGCTTCTGATCCTCAGCTATAAATAATTAATGATGAACATGTCATTTGTGTTTATGATCAAATTCATCATGATACTTCTGCTAAGCTTAGAGAGTAATTATACATTCTTATTGCTCAAAGTAGAGTCCAATAGAGTTATAAAAACCTCAGAGAATTCCAGTAAGATATCTTTAATTATTTCTAAGATACAGTGGTTCAGAGCTTAATCTAACAATTGGACAATTTTGCTGTTACACACAATATAAATATATAAAGCTTTGCTTGGGGCAAGAATTGGCTGGTCAACTTTAACGCCTCAAAAACTAAACTACTCTCTATTAATCACCATAGAGATCCTTCCCTGTCCCCTATTAGAATGTCTGATAGTCAAGTTCTTGAGAGCAACTCTCTGTGTCTGCTCGGTCTCATGTTGACTGTTGACCTAAGATGGAACAAATACATTGAGTCAATTGCTTCGTCCATCACGAGGAAAGTTGGCTCTCTGTGCTGTGCCAGGAAATTTTTCTCCCCGGAATCGATACTTCAAATATACAAATCAACCATTCGCCCTTGCATAGAGTATTGCTGCCATATATGGTCTGGTGCACTATCTGTTTGCTTCAGAGTTCTTGACAAGATCCAGAGGCGGATATGTAATATAATTGGCCCTGATCTGGCATCTCGTCTACAATTGCTCTCTCACAGATGCGCATTTGTTTCTCTCTGTCTTTTTTACTAATACTTTCATGGCAATTGCTTCAAATAGCTGCTTTCACTGGTTCCCAGTCTTCATGAATTCAAGCGCCCTACGAGGCTAGCATCCCACTCTCACCCTTTTACTGTAGAAACTTTTAAATGTAGCCATCTCTTCTACTCCAATAGCTTCATATCTTGCACCTCTCGCCTGTGGAACACCCTTCCCTATTACTGTTTCCCTGAGAGCTATAATCTCCAACTATTCAAATGTAATGTCAATCGACATCTCCAGTTACCTTGATCTATCCACTATCCTTCTCCTCATCCTTTCTTCTATCACTCCTATCTGCTATCGCTCCAAATCTTCTACAACCCCCTGCATCCTTGCTCGGGGCGTAATGGTTAAAAAAAAAAAAAAATTTAATATGGCATAGAACACTCTTTTTTTTTCTGTGTGCAATCTCTCTTAAGCAGACACTTTTGGGAATTGCATATTCTTATTTCTATTAATATAATGTTCTGTCATGAGTGACTTTAAGGGCCTGGTTTTGCTTGAAACAGTAGGCTCCTTTACTGTGGTCCTAGTTTTCCCCATGACATTGATCACTTTTTGTCACACCAGTGAACCATTTCTGGTTTTTGTTTTTTTTAATTGCAATATTGACAGCTATTTTGATCTTGGCCAGGTAGGTTACATCCCCCCCACCAACATCACCACGACCACCAGGGTGAGTTTGGTTAGTGTGCGCATGATATGCATGCACTGGCTTCACTCTTACTATCTTGCACTTGGGTTACTATTTTAACACACAGTAAAGTCACTGACCACCTGATGATTGCATGAAAGTGCATGAAACTGGCAGCCATTGATGGTCACCGCCCACCTGAAATTTGACTAAAAATATATATTAAAGTTCTGCCATTTAATATAGCAAGTAGCACTCTGTGTACAATCTTAGGCAGACACTTTCAGGAGTTGCTTATTCATATTTCTATTAATTTATATATATATATATATATATATATATATATATATATATATATATATATATATATATATACACACACACACACACACACACACACACACACACACACACACACATACATACATACATACATACATATATATATATATATATATATATACAGGGAGGCACAGTAGAGTAGTGGATAGTGGTTCAGATTCAGGAACCGGAGAGCTGAGTTTGAATTCCAGTTGAATCCATTACATTAACTTACGTGCTAATACCCTTGGGAAAGGCATGAATCCTCTTCTTCTCCACCCACCAGCTATGGGTAAATAGCAAGACAAACAGGGTTCTATGGCTTTGGATGACAACTGGTCTTGGAAGGGACAACTCTGAATTCGAAACCTGTTGAGGGTCATTTGGGAACCTTGTGGCACATACTGCACCAGGTTTCTGTATTCGGCCTTTCAAAAAGTGTGGTTGGTTCCATACAAAGCTTTCACCACTATAATCAAATCATATGTGCTGGTGTCTGAGCTGTAGGTTCCTAGGAACTGAGCTGCTTGACTTATATGTTGGATACGACAGGAGAGTCCACCATATATATATATATATATATATATATATACACACACATATATGTATATATAAATAAAAAGAAAGAACAGTAAGATATATAATCCGATGTTCTTATAGATATTTTTTTTTACAAAATAGTGCTCAATGTAAATTTACAGAGCATTATTATTATAAATTAACTGATTTAAAATGTGTTTTTTTTCACTACACAGTTCTAACCATGTTTCAAAAATGGAAGCTAAAAGCTTCGAATTTAATTTTGTAATTAAATTAAAGACATTAGTTCCATTTCATCCTCAAGTGAATTTTGGAGTAACTTATTTTTAAATTTACTGGGTTTTAAAGGCACGGCAAAAAATCATAATTTACAGTTTCCAAGGATACAGAGAAATCCATTCATCCAGACAATGGGTGGTTGTGTGTTCATTTTCATTTTACTTTTGTTATATCAGTTATTAGTTATGTTTGAAAAAGGGGTTACGTTTAGGTAGGGACATATTTTTCAATGAATTATGACAACTGTTAAATGCATGTCGTCTGGATTTTTTTAAAAATTCTATTGTCAATGGCAAAAATTCTAACAGTATTTTATCTATTTGTATATGTAAAGATTTTTTGGGGATGTTTATGTTAGAATATGTTTTATTTAACTACAATTTTAAAATATTTTCACTTTTAATAGACTATATTTCTTTTTAAAACAAGTAATTGTATTATAATTCTAATGCAATTACAAAATTAAATTCAAAGCTTTTAGCTACCATTTTTGAAACATGGTTAGAACTGTGTAGCAAAAAAACAATATTTTAAATCAGTTAATTTATAATATATATATATATATATATAGATATATAATTTTGATTAATTTTATATATCAGCAAACAGTCTATAGAAAAATAGTAAAATAGATTGACAAATTGTGAAAAAGTTTTTGTGATGCATTTCATCTGTTAGGATTTCATTGGACTGGTCTTTGTTGATGTTGCCATGTCTAAAACAAGAGATGCTGGTAATTTCAAAACTATCCCACATGTAACAACAGAAATTTGGTAGATTTTCTGTTGTCACAATTTGGAATAGTCAGGGACAAAGGTGATGAAAAGAAAAAGAATACAGATGAGTTTGGCTAGATTATTTCAAAAATATTCTTTCAAAAATTTTTAAACTACCAGCATCTCTTGTTTTCTCATACCTTTTTCTAAATATATATATATATATATATAATTTATTCAAAAATTATAACATAAATAAATGTTATAAAATCACTACAAAAATAGCCACTTGATAAGACACCATAAGTGTTGAAACAGAATGGCTATTTTTGTAGTGATTTTATAACATATTTATGTTATAATTTTTGAATAAATTATATTTGCTCTACTCTGTATTGAGCTCTCTTTTAAGAATAGTATTTTTTTGGTTACTGATATTTATTCCATATACACCAGTCCTATACTTGGATATATGTGTGTGTGTGTATATATGTGTGTGTGTATATATATATATATGATAAAAATATACTTTTAAGGTATGCTATATTTATGGGTAAAAGTGCTCAATATCAAGGATAGAGTGTATGTAAATATAAAAAGTCTGTTTCATGCTTGAATGCAATCTTTAGGACATGAAGATTTCGTTCAAGCATGAAACAGACTGTTGGTGCTTGGTGTTGACCTTAATGTCTCTTTTATATTTTGTATTTGCATATGCTCTAAACTCTATTTCTATGACAAAAACGTCTAGACAGTGCTTCAATCTGTTGGGGCGCACCCACCTTCTAACTAGTAATGGACTGGTCCCTCTTATATAAGTCAGCTCTGGAGAGAGTGAGGGGGAGCGTCAGAGAGAGAGTCAGCGTGAGCAGTCCAGATAAGCTTACCCGGTACATACCGTTGGACTATAGACTTTGGATATTGTTCATGCTAACCAACCTTCGTTCTATTAATCACTCTATTGTTAATTGCGTTTATGAATATACCAGTATTTTCCTCTACAACTGTGTTTGTCTTAATTCATACACCGACATGGAAACTCACAACATCTCAACAGTGGCGACTTGGCTTTAACAGAAATAATAACCGATTTCCAACACGGAAAAATTTTAAAAGAGTTCAAGCATTTACAGCTTAAGGATTACAAGTTATCGACAAAAAAAAAAAAACTGTAAGTTAGACATTAACTTATTGATTAAATTGGAAGCTATAATAACCAATTTTTTGTGCTAAAAAAAAAAAAAAAAAATTGTCGTGCCAGAAAATTTGAATTTTTGGCCCCCCCTCAGAGAGAAAAAAAAAAAAAACACATAATTTTTCTTTTTCTCTACACATACATAATCATGGAGCAATTTCAATCAACTATGGTGGAACTCATTAAGTATCAGATGCAAAGACAGCAAGAGAGTGAAGAACGTTTTCAGAAAGAACAACTTAAATTTCAGAAAGAGCAAAAGGAAGAAAACGCAAAAAACGATTTCTGGAACTACACAAAATACAAGAAGAAAATGAAAAGAAACAGTTAGCAATGGCGAACTTATAAATAAAGCTATACTGTCCAAGCAGAAAGACTCGGATGAAAATATTTTTTCCCAAGACACAATATGGTCAACGATCGAAAAGTTTTACTTATAACCCAGAAGAGGAAAAGACTTTCGAAAGATACTACCATAGATATCAGGATTTTATGAAGTTGATTGCCAAACATGGACAGATGAAAAAAAAAAAATAAGATTATTGCTACGAAAAACTGGGAACGGCAGAACACAACAAGTTTACAGATTTTATATTACCCAAAAAGACAAGAGATTTAAAATTGATGAAGCAATTGAATTATTAAAAGAGCTTTTTAATCCCAGATTTTCATTATTTCACAAAAGGTGGGAAATGCCTGAATATCCAAAAAAGCGAGGAGGAAGATTACACAATGTTCAAGGTCAATCGTAAATAAGGCGTGTGACGATTTTTCGCTTGTCCGAATTATCGGCAGACAATTTCAAGTGTCTAATATTCGTGCTAGGCTTAGTGTCTAAAAAAGATAGTGAAATCTAAGACGCATTTTAACAAAACTAGAAAATGACCAAAACATGACACTACAAAAGCTAGCTGAGTACTGTCAGCAATGCGAAAGCATTAAGCAAGATTCAGAAAAATAGAAGAAACTGCTATCGCAAATGTGAAGAAAGTATATAGGAAGACTAGTTTCAGTTCTCCATCGCCGGAACGGAAGTGGTATCCTACTACAAGAACGAACAGAGGCTATAGAAAAAAAACCCTCGAGTGCATGTTATGGATGTGGCCAGTGGCACTGGTACAATGACTGCCCATATAAAAATAAAGCGTGCAGAAATTGCAAAAAAGTAGGACATAAGATGTCAAAGTGTAGAAAATTAAACAGAAGTCGAGTAAAAGTTACTAAGTCAGACGAAGATCAAGACCTGAATATTCGAAAATACCTTCATGTAAAAATGTACAACAAGAAGGTAAAAATGCAACTAGATTCAGGATCTGACATTTCAATCATTAACACACAAACATGGAAAAATCTAGGAAAACCAACGTTGCTAAAAAATCCAACAAAATAGCCAGGACGGTAACTGGAAAAAGATAAAATTTGAAGGGGAAATATGGGTAAATATAACTTTCAACAATAAGTCGATAAAATGAAAATGTTTGTAATGAAAGACACAAACAACCTGTTTGGGACTGACGCAATCACTAAGTTCAACCTATGGGACGTGCCCATTAGTTCTTTTTGCCACAACATTAGTGAAAGCAAAGACCATATAAAAAATCTACAAGCAGAATTGAAAACGAATTCCCCAAGTTTTGCTGCTGAAGGACTTGGACGTTGCACTGAAGCATCAGCAAAAATACAGCTGAAGAAAAATATCCAACCAATTTTTAAAAAAAAAGCGAAGCATCCCTTTTGCCGCATTAGAGAAAATTGATCAAGAACTCGAAAGACTAACGAAATTGGTGTGATCTCAAAACAGAATACAGTGACTGGGCAGCTCCGGCTGTCTAAAAGAAGAAGTCGGGCGAAATTTGCGTCTGCGCCAATTTTCAACCGGGTTAAACGACGCAATAGAAGAGTTTCACTACCCACTACCAAGTCCCGAAGAAGTGTTCGCAAAGTTAAATGGCGGAAAAATCTTTTTCGAAAATAGATCTTAGCGAGGCATACTTGCAAGTACCCATGGATAACGAAAGTGCAAAGTTACTATGTATTAACACACATAAAGGCTTGTTTAGATATCTGACGGTTACCGTTCAATTGAAGACAGCACCCGCAATATTCCAGAAAATTATGGATACGATGTTATCCGGGTTAGACTACAATAGCATATCTCGACGATATTCTTGTAAAAAGTGAATCGGTGGATGAACACAAACACCATTTACGCAAAAGTTTTCAAAAGGTTAAGAAGATATGGATTTCGAGTGAAAGAAAACAAATGCGATTTTCTCCTGGAAGAGATCAAGTATCTGGGACATATAGTGAATAAAGGGAAAAAGCCAGAAAAAAGTCGAGCTTCAGCAATAAAAATATGCCTGAGCCAAAGGATATTAAATCCCTACAAAGTTTTTTAGGCTTGGTGTCATATTACCAGGACTTTATCCCAGACCTCCACATGCTACGAGCTCCCCTTAACGATCTACTAAAAAAGAAAAAAACTTGATTTGGACAAAAGAATGCGAGCAAGCATTCAAGGATTTAAAAAGAAAAATTAACTTCAGATCTATTTCTTGTACATTTTGATCCAAAGGTAGATATCATCGTGGCGAAGCGATGCCAGTACACCATCAGGCGTAGGTGCGTGCATATTGCACAAGTGGAAGAATGGAAAAGTTCGACCGATCGCTCATGCAAGCAGATCGCTACTACCTGCTGAACGAAATTATTCTGAATTGAGAAAAGAGGCATTGGCGATTATCTTCGCTGTAACAAAATTCCATCGATACATACATGGACGGTTTTTCACGCTACAGACAGACCACAAGCCTCTGGTAACGATATTCGCTCAAAAAGGTCTGCCAACTTACACCGCAAAATAGATTGCTTAGGTGGGGGACAATTTTATTAAATTATAATTTCAGAATACAATATTTGTCCACCCACAAAATTGGTCACGCAGATGGGCTCTCAAGACTCATCCCAAAAACAACAGAACCTTTAGAGGATACTGTAATCGCTTCCCTCAGAGCAGAGGATGAGGTTGAAGAAAATTTGGCAAACGCAATACGAGAATTACCAGTATCGCTTAAGGACATCAAAAAAGAAGCAGAAAAAGACAAATATATAATAGAAGTAAAAAATAAGCTAGCCAGTAAAGATGAAAAAATTCAAAAGACATTCTCTCTGTGCGATAATGTGCTATTATACAGTGAAAGGGTGGTAATCCCTAACACACTTCAAAAAAGAATACTGAAAGACTTTCATGCTGGTCACCCGGGCATAAATAGGATGAAGAGCCTCATGAGAGCATACGTCTACTGGCCAGGTATGGACAACGACATCGCGTCTATGGTCGGCAGATATAAAGGCTGCATTTTGGCATCAAAATCACCACAAATTTTACAAAGCCATGGCCAAAAACCGACAGGCCATGGTCAAGGATTCACATTGATTTTGCGGGTCCAATTGACGGATGGCATTATTTGGTCGTAGTCGACAGTTTTAGTAAATGGCCCAAGTTTTTCAAATGAAGAGGCCAACATCTCAAAATACAATAAACAAATTATATGAATTATTTGCAAGGTTTGGGGTGGTAGATACTGTTGTTAGTGACAACGGTACCCAATTCACAAGCAAAGAACTCACAGAATTCTGCCAAAATTTCCAAGTTGATCACGTGAGGATTCCTCCGTATCACCCACGCAGCAATGGACTAGCCCGAAGGTTCGTCGATACACTGAAAAAGAGCTCTTAGGAAAGCAACAGGTACCCGACTAGAAAGGCGTTACAGCTGTTCCTGCAAGTGTGCCCGAATTACCCCCCGAATAAATCTGCCCCCATCAGGCCTATCACCTCGCGGAACTAATGTTCGCAAGAAAGGTCAGATCGGTTTTTGACAAATTGATACCAGAAAATAAGGTTCACTCAACAGTCGCTATGGTTCCCAGGCGAAAATTTAACATTAATAAAAAAATTTTTTTCAAAATTTATACAAATAATGCAACATCATGGGAACCAGGGCTCATAAAAAAACGCATTGGGGATATGGTATACATTATACAAGGAAACAAATTTACACACAAACGGCACATTAACCAGTTGAAGAAAAGAAAGACCGACGAATCGGTAGTAATTCCACAAGAAGACGAATTACACGAATTGTTTGATACGTTTGACCTGCAAATACCGCAGACTGAGCAGAAACAACGCAGATCTGCAAGAAAAAAGCGTAAGCGACACAAAATTTAATAATAGACCCGAAAAGGAAAAAATTAATTTTTTTTTTTTCCCACAATGAAAAAAAAAAAAAACAATTTTAGCGGGGGGCGCACCCACCTTCTAACTAGTAATGGACTGGTCCCTCTTATAAGTCAGCTCTGGAGAGAGTGAGGGGGAGCGTCAGAGAGAGAGAGTCAGCGTGAGCAGTCCAGATAAGCTTACCGGTACATACCGTTGGACTATAGACTTTGGATATTGTTCGTACTAACCAACCTTCGTTCTACTAATCACTCTATTGTTAATTGCTTTTATGAATATACCAGTATTTTCCTCTACAACTGTGTTTGTCTTAATTCATACACCGACACGCGGGAAACTCACAACATCTCAACAAATCGCAAGGTCATCTACAGTAATTTTGTCCCCTGGCTCTTTCACCATTTTTGGCAGAACTTCTGTTATCACAGTGTGGGATATCTATTAACAAAAGTAATGGAAAGAAAAGAATCTAAACAAAATCAGCTAGATTAAATAAGAAAAAAATTTTAAATTCCCAGCATCCTTCATTCGTGCACATGTGTAGTTGCACCAACATAACAAATTTAGTCCAATGAAGTCCTAAATGACAAAACTCATCGCAAGAAAACTTTTTCCACTTTGTCATACATTTTTCCCCAATATTGTTTCTAATGTATAAAAATATATATTATTTAATATAATATTATTCATATGTGTATATATATATATATATATATATATATATATATATATATATATATATATAGAGAGAGAGAGAGAGAGAGAGAGATTTGGTTTTCATAGAGATAACTGTCCACAGGCAGTTATGTCTGTGATATATTTTAATAAGTTGTTTCTTGTTGGTGGATTAGTTTTGTCTATTCATGTTGAATGTATAAAGGATCTGTCTCCAATTCATGTTAGCTCTTGTTAAGGTTCCTGGCTTTCAACTGGTTTCAGTCATTATTAAGAAAGTAATCCAATGAGATGATATTAAAAGTGCACATGATTATCTTTTTGTTTGGTATGAATTCTGTATTTTGATTGTTGAGTTTTCACATAAAAGATTTCTATCTTTTATGTGAAAACTCTAACAATTCCTAATTTCACAGACCAAAAATTTGGCAGGTGAAGGAATAGAAAACTCATTCTTAAAAAAATGTGTGGAATCCATCACACACACACACACACACACACACACACATATTAAATGCATTAATAAGCAGGATAAGGATCATCGTAACATGAGACAGCTACACACAAACAATACCAAAATACTAATAAAACCAAATAGTAAAAACTGACTTATGGTAATTGAAGCAAGACTCATACAACAAAAACAACTATCTATAAGTAAAAACAATTATAATTTAAGAGCCAACATCTTCAAATTTATATAAAAAAAAACAAATAAAGTCACATACATGTCATACCTCCTGTACCTCACAATCTTTGCCCGCAACACTGCACTTTAGTTCTACAAAACTTACCATTTGTCTCTACCTACCCTGATGGTGACTTAAGAAAGTCCAAAGTTTGGACCATCTTTCTTCCAAAATGAACTTTGGACAATTTCTGATGGAATTTTTCCGCCTTATATGAGATAAATTATTCATAATTTGGAAAAGTCGATCAATAAAATTAACTGACACAAAATGTCTGTCATCTTTAATAACATTTGACTTATATAAGTACACTGCAACTCAAAAGTTTGAGTCAACCCTTGGTAATTTTTTAAATTGGCCAAAAAAGTAGTTGTTTTGTGCTTTGAATAAGAGAAAACTATTATACAGGGTTAAAAAAAAAAAAAAAAAAGAAAAAGTGAGACATGATTTTTTATTAGAAATTTTATTATGACAAAAATAAAAGAAGCATTTTATGATTAAAATTTGTTCTTGTGAAAATATCCTACTTTAGCCTTGTTATAGACAAGCATATGTTTGCAAGAAAGAAATACGACAACAGCAGAAATAGATTTACGTGATTTATTTCAATAGGACAGTATGGGTTTGGGACAGCAACCTTGTGGTATAGTTCATAAGCTGACTCCCGATTTGGGTTAATCTCTCATAGTAGTTCTCACTGATTGGTGTGGCGCTCCTACTGCTGACTGCTGCTGACTGTCCAGACTGACCGTGACAGATCTCTTCCCTGGCCTCCTGTTGACTGCTAATACTTCCCCGTGTGACACCTTTTATGGCATTTTTTATGGCTTAACAGGCTTGAAAAACGACGCAAGTATAATTAGGAGGGAAGCATTTTTACTGGTCGAAAAATAGAAACATTTTAAAATATTATTTTATTTTTCAACCGGAACTCGTGCGTCGGGCCTATGCACAAATGACGATAATGGTCATTTTGTGACAGGGCCTTGTCCCGTTCACATCCGGCTCTCGCTCTTGAGTATGTTAGTTTATTTGCCTGCAAATCAGCTGAGATACGTTTTATTATATTTTATAACAGCCTGATTACGACAGCACAAAGTTTTGACATTCAATGCAAAAGTTTCTCAAAGTATAAGTTTGATAACTGAGTTCATTTTTTTTTTCAATTTGTCTAAGAGGTCTTTTTCATTTTTTTCTTCTATCAACTTTATTCCATGATAATTCTGGAGGTGGCTTAAAACTTTTGAACTATTGTATATATATATATATATATATATATATATATATATATAAAACATTACTTTAGTGGGTACACAGGTTTGACTTGATATCTTTGTTTTTATAAACATTCAAATTAAGTTCTATCAGCTTAAGTCATCAAAAAGGGAGTAGATGCTAATTTCATTGCATCGAAAAAACAAAAGAACAAAAAACCTCCCAGAAATCAGTGATATTTACTCAAACGTGTTTACCCACTAAAATAATGTGTTTGAGCCAGTATCTCTGTTAATGTTTTTTTAGGATAAGTGTGGGCATTAAATAGTAAAATTAAATTTGTTATTATTTTGACTGGTTCACTTTATAAAAATAGAGATGTCTACTCAAACACATGTACTCACTAAAATAAATTATAGTAATAATATATTTTTTTGTTATCAGAGCTTATGTTGTTGGTGGCACCTACTTTTTTGGACAACATAGGCACCTCTAATAACAAAAAACACAAAATTCATAATCCTACCTTCCAACATTCTGTCAACAAATTTTGAAAACAAATTAGTTATCCCCACTACTAATATCTTTATCTTCCATAACTATCAGAGATATTGTGAGAAAGAAATTATAAATCCAACACCACATCAGATGCTGGGACTTATGATATAAAAAGCCAACCATGCAGAAAATGCTACATCAATGAAACATCTAGGAATTTAAAAGCCTGCATCTATGAATATAAGAGAGAGAAATAGGTTGATACAACCCTTTAAACTAGCTTGTAATATACAGAAGCAAAAGAAGCCATAACTTCAATTTTATAAATGCTACTCTAATTAGAAAAGAACATAATTTATTATGTAGAAGATAGTTGAGGGAGTCCTAATAAATATTTTATCATCTATAAACACATGATAAATACACTTTATTATATAACCAACTTTTATAAAATCCATACTACTTAAAGAATCTAAGATATATCTACCTACAACTACAAATAATGTAACTTAAATTTTTTCCTCTCCACATGGACAACTACCAGACATAGATGAAAATGCCCACTAGGCACTCAAACACATACATGCAATTTTTAATCATTTCACCCCAAGCAAGGCAATAAAGCCTCTCACTAAGAATATGTTCCCTTTTGCGAAACACATGAACAATACATACACACATATGTATATATGCACATTCATTCACTACACATAACTTGCACACAAAAAGTTTTCACATTCATTTGACACACGTCATTGTCTTTGTCACTTGAAACCCTTTATTGCTAATACATTATGTTGTAGCATACCTACAGATGATAATGGGTATGTCCCCATTCATATAAATACAGTAGTAAATACTGTATATTGGTTTGCAGTTGCAGATTCATTGTGGAATTCACTTGACTCACTTCTAGCAGTTGACTACTTCTACGTGCTGCTGGCGAATCTTATATGTGTTGTTCTTGTCCTAAGTATTATCATTTATTACCTTTGTTTGATTATTCTATTCAGTAACCTTCCCTAGGTTGCAACACATTATCATTTGTTTGTACATATATATTGGTTCTTGTTATTTCTTTTCATTTCTTTACATGGACTCATATCCCAAGTCTGCCATGTTTGTTGGGGGCATTTCAGGAGAAATGTTTTTATCTCTCAATGCATGCACCAGCCTGCAACACATACAAACAAAATAATACTACCTCTATCCCATAATAGTTGGTATTTTTGTATACACATTTCATACAATAAAATATACCAAATATTATGAGACATTATTAGTGATCAGGGCCAGTGCAGACTAGCCCCAAGCCTGATTGGGGGCCCCTGAGCAGTGTTTTGTGACCCTCACTATCTTATCAACATTTGCTTTTTTATATCTACATATCACGTTTGAATTCCAGTCAAATCCATTACATTCACTTACATGCTAATACCCTTGGGAAAGGTATGAATCCTCTTCTTCTACCCTAGCCAAGGTATGGGTAAATAGCAGGACAAACTGGTTTCGATAGCCTTGGATGGCAACTGGTCTACCGCAGAAAGAAATGGCAACCTATTGTGAGAAAAAATCTGTCTCATCAGTCATGTATCAAAAGATACATGATTGCCTAAGCGTGTATCACATATGGCACATAACTGACTGACATTTATATACGTTACAAATTAAACTAAGCACAACTGACTATTAAAGGATGAAAAATTTTTGTGGATCTTGACTTCATTCTGGGGTCTTTTTTTTTTCAAATCTGTGAATTTGTTTTGCTCATGTTAAGTCCTGAATAAAAAACGTTATATAAATTCACTATTTTTTATCCATAGTGTTGAATGTTTTAAAATCATTCAACTCTTTAACAAGAAAAACCTTAGAAAAGTTGATGTTAAAAATTGACACAAAACATTGTCAGTTTATTTAAGATGGAGTGATTTATATTGTGACAATTTGTATTTCAAGTATTTGTCATTTGTATTTCAATACATTGCATTTATTTTCAATTTTTCTACTTGAATTTTTCACCTATATTGAATATGATCGATTATTGTATGTAAATAGGTTACAATAAAATTTGTATTTTGTATAAACATGTAAAAATCACTACACAATTGTAGTCATGTTTCAATGCATATCAACACATCTCATCAGGCAATTGTAAATTACTGGTGAGTAAATGATTTGCTTTTAAATCTGAATAGATCATTCACTCGCCAGTAATTTACAATCCCCTGATGAGACGTGTTGATATGCATTGAAACATGACTGCAATTATGTAGAGATTCTGACATGTTTTTCAATGTAATATCCTAAAATAAAGAATATTGCTTTACATCGTATTGAGCCCACTTTTAAATTAAATGCAAACGTTAGAATTGTACTCAATTCATTCACATAAGACCAGGATATATATATATATATATATATATATATATATATTATAAATTAACTGAATTAAAATATGGTTTCTTCGCTACACAGGAATTACTCTGTTTCAAAAACTGAAGCTAAAAACTTCAAATTTAATTAGCATTAGTTCTGTTTCAACTTCAAGCAAATTTTGGAATAACTTATTTTAAAATTTACTGAGTTTTAAACGTACATACAATTCATAATTTTTTGTTTCCAAGGATACAGAGAAATCCAATCATTTAGACAGGGGCAGTAGCATGTTCATTTTTATTAACTATTATTGTATCAATTATGAGTTACGTTTGAAAAAGAGGTTACGTCTAAGGAGAGTCGGGGTGCATTTTTCAACACTATTTTGACATCCATTCAACGCATGTCGTCTGTTTTTTTTTTTATCAATGACAAAAAGTTATATATATATATATATTAATTTGTTGTTTGTTTCCAATGTCAGGTTATTTTATTATATTTTATCCTTTACTGAAACACTGTGAAACAAGTCTATACATTCCTACATTTTTCATATTTTCTTTATCATACATCACTAGGCATTCTTTATAAAGGACTTAATAGATTGGGTTCACCAATATAATGACCTCTTTTTCTTTTAATATTTTCAGGGTTTATTCTTCAATTGTGAGAGAAAGAAACGGCTTTGACTAAGACTGATTTCTATTGTTCAAAATCACACTAGCTTGACCAGTGCTTGCCAAGGTAGGCAGTTAGTATCACAGTTTGTTTGCTTTTCTCTTATAACTAACTGCTTGTGCAGTAAGATCATTGTGGTTTTTCTTCTTCATCACCTCACCTAACATAACGTTTTGTCAATTGCAAAGATATGTTCAAGGCACCTGTTCTAGAGTGATCTCAGAATCAGAAGGCATTTCTTGTAAAGCATGTATTCAAGATTGAGCACAACCCAAAAATACTCTTATGACCCTTTGCCAAACTAAATTAGGCCTAATATACCTGGGTGTGAAATAAATGGTAGGATCATAATAAATGGGTGGGTTGGAATAATTAAAAAACATAATAAATGGGGGATGTGCAATAACCTATATTTGTAAGCATTTGTTGCTTATGTAGATTATTGTTTGTTCATTTTGAATGTTATGTTTATAGTAGAAGAGATGAGCTATAAATCTCTCCCTCTCTCTACACACACATATACATATATATATATATATATAATACATACAATAGTTGATAAATGAATGAAAGAAATGTGAAAAACCTTTCTATTATGTGCTTTGTTCTTTTAAATGACTTCTAAATTAGCCCATTTGTAAGTTGAAATGTATAACAGTGGAGATTTTTTTTCAGAAGTCCTTTCAAAGGATTAAATTGGCACTAAAGCCACAAAGGTAGATATAAGTCTGATTTGCATTAGAGTCTAAAAGTAGACATAGGTCTGATTTGTACTTGAGTCAAAAATGTTGACAGATGTCCAATTTACACTAAAATCAAAAAGTAAACATGTTGGATCTGCACTAAATCTGAAAAGTCAGACATAAGTTTGATTTGAGTTATTAAGCACTGATTAGCACTAAAATGGATATGAAACATTGACTTCATTTAAAAAGTGAATGAAACATACAGCAACATAAATATATGAAAAGTTCAAATAAAACACAAGTCTTTGTATATATATATATATTTGAAATTCTTAATACAAAGTTAGCATGTATATACTTTCAAAAGACTATGTACCAAAAACAATATGAAATTTTGTACTTATCTGTTTAGTTTGTCACAAGCCTGAAATGCATTCATCTTGATACCTTAACTCCCAGGAGCAAAAGTGAGAGATTGAAGTTCCCACCTAATGATGTCTCGTGTGGGTCTCATCGGTTTTCTATTCTTGTGAATATTTATAATTAATTTTTATTATTTTTGTTTGTACAAGAGGAGATAACTTTTTGTCTCTTGCAACACTCTTTAAGTGTTGTTTCCAAAAAGGGAATAATCTTTCTTTACTCTGATGAAACTCATGGCTGAATATAAATTACACATTTGAAGCTGTAAAAATGTGCAGCAAAAGAATTTATGGCAAAGAGCATGTGTTATTGAACATCAGTAGAAAAACAGATTTTTATCAGGTAACTGTTTTTAGTTATGGGAAAAAGTAAAGGCAGAAACTCAAGAAAGCAAAAGTTGATTTGTATAACAAAGAATGCATTTTTATTGGAAATAGTTGAACATGTGCCACTAACAACAATGAACATTCTTATCGTATATTCATATTCATTCTTCTGGAGATGATTAGCCACCAGATTGTTTGCTGCCCTCAACAAAAGGGAGTTATCATCTTCAGCAGCACCAGGGGCTTGTTTCTTGAGAATATTTCCACCTGGAGCAGATTCATAGAGCTCTTCAACTAAGAAGTACAGCATCTGAGTTTAGTAAAAAAACAATATATTAACAAGAAAGGTGAGATGATGGAAAAAGGATTATCAACAAGAAAAACAGGATCAGAAAACCATTGAATTTTGGCCAACAGTTCATATTTAATATTTTATCCTTCTGCCTTTAGGAAAAAACAATTCAGACTCTCATCATACCCTGTCCTATCGCTAGTCATCTCAACAATTCTCAGTCTAACTAGAGCATTTTACCTACTTCTCAGTCCTATTTCCTATATAGAGAAGATACAGGACAAAACTCCCACTACCCTATCAATGAGATATTGACATAGTAGTCCATCAAGTGTCCTCTATGAGAATAACCCTCAGTATCTTGTCTTGTCACTAGTCATCTTTAATAATAATAAGAAAGAGTTAACAGTCAAGGCAATGCAATAACCTCTTCTCGTCACAGGATGCATGGAGAGGACATGCAAATATTGAGGATCCCTCTTGCCCACATAAATACTATTAAAGGAGACCATACTAGTCCAACAAAACCAAACAATAACCTTCTCAGTAATTGCCCTATTGCCAGTCATCTTTAATATAATAGTTAACAGTAGTGTTGCTACACAAACATGTTATGAGAAAGTGTCCTGTTTTTTTTATAGATGTAGCTGTAAGTTCTATGCTAACAGTTTCTTTTCTCGCACTTCTCACTTACAGCTACATCTAGCCAGCTCAACTGTAAATTGATGAGATCTTGACACCAGTCTAGTACTGTACTGATACTGATGCGGCATTCACCCTGGGTGGATTGAGCTGGCTTCTTCCTGTTATGAGAAGAAGATTCTTGGGATAAATTACAGAAGTAGGGTACCCAGGCCTACTCGGATAACGTTCTTGCTTGCCGCGGGGTTCCCACAGATGCAGAGACAGGAACGACCAGAAGCCGCCGGTTACCGATGCAGACGCTCCTTGGATTTTCACCAGAGCCCTTGTTAGCCGGTGTGTGTGTCAGACCTGTCCGCCTTGGGTGGCCCTACCAGGAACGAAGTTCCGGGCGGCATAGCTCTGACACTAAAAGTCTAGTACTGCACTTAAATTCAAAAACTCTAGGTACCATAGTGAAGAGCTCATCGAAACAGTTACTATGAAAGTGTTTTCTACTTCTTCAAAATTAATAAAAATTGTGGGTTATCCTCACATAGCTTTACCAGTTTCAACAAGACGTCACTAGAGGGTGCTGTAAGCACCTATAAAAAAAACAGGACACTTCCTGTCTTTTTCTCTTTTTCCCTCATGGCATGTTTGTGCAGCAACACTACTGGAGACTTTATTCCCAAGCATGGGGATATCTTTCCCCTTAGTGACTAAACTTTCACACACACATGTTCATCAGTCACTAACATAATTCCTAATTTTTAATATCATCTTTCTTTTGCATGCCTACTTTGTATTTCCTCTCTTTTTACGTAGTTATATAAAAACGAAAACATAAAATATCTCCTTCTTGCAATTGTCTTCCATTTCCTTAGGCCTGTCATTTATATGTGCAGAATACTGTTAGTCTAACTAAATTTTAGTATTGCTAACGAGCTTTTTTCCCTGGTGCCCAGACTACGTGTGTTTAAGCATGCTAATAGATAGGCATCAAGGTCCCGCTCTTTTGCTATTGAAATGGCTAAATGCAACCATCACTTCTACTCCAACAGTTTCTTTTTGCGCACTTCCCACCTGTGGAACTCCTTTCTGTTTCGTTCATGTGCCATGCATTATACATGCTTAGGCAATCATGTATCTTTTGATACATAACTGACGAGGCAGATTTTTTCCTGCGGTAGGTTGCTATTTCTTTGTGTGGTAGACCAGTTGCCAGCCAAGGCTATAGGACCCACTCTGTCCTGTATTTACCTGTAGCTGGGGGAGAAGAAGAGGATTCATACCTTTCCCAAGGGTATTAGCATGTAAGTGAATCTAATGGATCTGACTGTAATTCAACCCTGGTTCTTCAATTTCTCAATCCGAGACACTATCCATTACTCCACAGTTTCTTTGCTTCCCTGATAACCACAATTTTCAAGAATTTACATGTAACATCAATCGCCATCTTCTATCTTTTTGAACCCTGTTCAGCTTTTATCCTTTTTTCAGTCCCCACTATACCTTATCTTCACTCTCTATAACCCCCTGTGTACTAGTGGCATTCCTGCCTTGCTTGGGGTGAAATGATTAAAAAAAAATCAACAAAAATAAATTGAATTAGTGCCTGCAACAGTTTGGTGACCACATCATGACTTCAACATGCACATACTACAACATTTTGGTGCCTCCAATGTGCATACTGCAACAAAATGAATAAAGTGAAAAATAAAAATTTGCTTGCACAGCATTTACTTGTATGCAAACTGAAGAATACAGAGTTGAATTTCAACTTTGTTCATTACGTTTACTGTCCAGTATGTGACTCTACTGTATAAACATTTATAAATTTTTTTTTTTTACAGTGAAGTTCACCCTGTACAAGGCCCAGGGGTCACTCAAAGTAGAATGTTACAAAGAGGCACAGTTTATGTAAATAGGTGAAGATAATAGTTAACTGTAGACTTGGACAGGTTAAGATTGTAGTGATTGGGGAAATATCCTCTTGAGAGTTGATTCCACAGAGCAGTGGTTTGTAGGAAGAAGCTACTTGAGTGGAACTTACTTCTCACCACTGGAATATGGAGGAAATGTGGGTGGCTTACTACAACGTGAGTAGAATGGCAGGTCCTAGCCATGAAAGCTAAAACTGGCAGAACTAAAGAATGTAATTCATCTGAGCACTTTCCACAGAAGTAGAGATAGAGCAGTGAGAGATTTGCTACATCTCATCTGTGATAGACGGGTTGCTGGGTGGAAAATAATTTGTCACCCACAAAAACATGAAAACATTTTTGAACTCTATTAAGAATGGAAAGTGAGAACTGGGCAGCTCCTGCCCAAATATGAAAGCCATGGTCCATTTTAGGCCTGATCTGACTCTTGTAAATGTAGTGTATAGCATGAGGAGTCAGGTACTTACTGGAGTGGTACAGAGAAATGACCATTTTTACTTTAGCAATGGATCATATGTATGAGTTTCACTTGAAGTCTGGGGTGAGTTTTAAGACTCAATAGTCATTCAAGTTATGGAGCCTCCCCAAGGGGACATCTATTCATTTTGAACGATGGTAGTTTGGGGTCCAATCTGTGATGAATAAATTAGAAATGGTACAAATGGTGCTAAAGTGACATTTAATCTATCTGAAGCTGGTTGACACAAACCCATTAAACGTGTAGTATGCCTGAAATATCAGTCAGGTACATCTTCTAACTTAACAACTAGTTCATTTAACCACTCGGTCACTAATGGTCATTAAGTGAGGAGTATTTACACTGTTTACATTATTTAGACTGTTTTCCTCATCTTTGTTGACATATTCACAATGTTATGGCCATTGTACGCTCCAGCCTTTACAGGTGTGATTGGAATTTCGAACCGAAACCTTTATTCCATTCACTGGGGAAGATTATTCTATTTTCACGTGCCATGCCTCTTCTGGATGTCTAAGTTATCACCCTTTGATTCAACACTCCAAGTTTTTGTTCACCACTGCAGTAGCCAGGTATTGAACTGACAAATCTTAGGGTCAAGTCACTGGGACTTGACCCCAAATGGATAAAAGTGTTGATTGGATCCAGTGACTTGACCCAATTAGTTGTGATTTCAATACCTGCCTTGTGCAGTGGTGAACAAAAACTTGGAGAGTTGTTGAAGGGAGATAACTGAGACATCAGGAATAACACGTGGAACTAGAACAATTTACTCCAGTGGACAAAATAAAGGGTTCAATTCCAAATTCCAATCACCTGATGAAGGCCAAAGTGTACAACAGGCTAAATGTTGTGAATATGGCAACAAAGATAAGGACAATATTCCAAAAAATGTAAATAGTGTAAGTAATTACAATACCTCATCTTAGAAATATAGACAGAAAGTAAGGAGCACTGTAGATGTTTTATCATGACATTTATCATTTCAAGTCATTTAATTATTTTTATTCAGATTATAGATGCATAATAAGAAAATAAGTAAACTAAGATCCTTGCACAACCAACCCCAAATACCATCTTACCAAATTTTGATATTATCATCTCTGATACACCTCTTGAACTAGTAGAGCATTTTCATATCTTGACAACCTTTTATCAAACAAGTGCACCTCAGAAAAGGATGTGGAACACAGAATTAGAGTTGCACATGTGACATTTGGAAAGATAATCGAACACATCTTCAACAACAAAGATCTGAACTTAACAAAATTTTGGTCTATAATTCTGTTGTCATTTCACTTTTGTTATATGGCTGTGAAATCTGAACTCTATATTGTCACAAAATCCAAAAACTTAAAATGCTTTCACCAGCAAAATCTTTGTTCAGTCTTGAATATCAATTGGGAATGCTATGTGACCAATAACAAAGTCCTGGAAAGAGCCAACAGTCAAAGCATTGACTCGTCGATCATGAAACACGCTTCAATGGTCAGAACATGTAACAAGAATGAAAGACTCAAAATTTCCATGCCAAGTCTTATTCAGCGAGCTCACTCCAGAGAAAAGACCACAGTGTTTCCCTCTTCTACGATACAAGGATCAACTCAAAACAACACCTGAAAGCCACTTGAGCCTAAATTGTTTGAAATTCAAGCCTGAGACTGTATCAACTGGTGGTGTCCCATCAGGACCAAAAAGTTTCAAGTACCAGAGGACAATAGGAAAAAGTCAAATGACAAGAGATAAAATCTCCAAAAAAAAATCAACCACATCCTCCACCAACATGCAGTCAATACCACTGGCGCTTCCATGCAAGAATTAGTCTACTTAGTCATCATCACCATAAAGGAAATGATCATCAAAGAAGAAATTAAATTCTTGGATATGAGATAAATCTAACAATTTAAGTTTAATAATGGGTCCTCACCATTCTGTTAGGCAGCAGCAATAATAATGTCTATATCATTATTCCTACTCTTGTGTTTGTGACATCCATTGGTCTCAAAAAACCATGGATCTGTACACAAGGAGTTATTCCTCAGCTGCTGATGGTGGTGCAGCATCTGTTATGGCTGTACAGGCCCACAAAGAAGTGACAGCCTCACTTGTAACAAATGCATGTGAAGACACTCTCCCCTAATGTCACTGTGCTGTTTTCTTTCTTTCAAGCACAATTCTACCCAGTGACAAGCCTCCATTTCTTCTCTCCTCATTCCAGTCCTATGTGTAAATCATATCCCCAGCTTGAGTGATCATTAGTGACATCTTCACACCTCTCAATGTCCATGTCCATTACTCTCATGCTCCTTTTGTAGACATCCTTGAAGTGAAAATAAGATCACCCTCTTGCCAGTGACAAGTTCCCCATACAGAAGGACCTTTAGAATCATCCCATCAATAGACTTTTGCTTCCTGTGTTTTGACATTATGGTAAGGCAACACTGGAGTGTCCTCTCCAGGGTGCATGTCAGAGCAGGGTTTTATAAGAGATTGGCAGTTGCTCATGCAGCACAGCTCCCCTCTCCCCTCCACCAATGTTGTCCAAGAGAAAGTTAGTCCAATACAGCTTGGCACCGGCATCATCACAGGTGTTGCCAGAATGAAGTTAAACATAACATCGGACTGTCTTAGGGACTCTGGCTCCAGGTTTGTCCTCAGGGTTTGCTCCTGAAACCTTTCGCTTGATTGGGTGTGGCTGCAAAGCAGTGGAATTTTAAAATCAGAGTTTTCTTTCTCTTATTCCTACTCTTAATACAACAAGAGTAAGATAACAAAAAGGGGCATAACTCTGTCCCAGACAATGCTCAATCATCATTAATTTTATTTTTAATAATATTTTTATTTTATACGACAATATATCTGTATTCACCATGTGCGGTCATGACTTTGAAATTTTCTTATTGATGCCTAACACTATTTCATTTTCTTTTCATTTAGCTTTAATTATTAACAAATTAAATATTGTTATATATTTAGAGATTCTTGATAAAATCCAAAGAAGAATCAGCAATATTATTAGTCCTGACCTTGCATCTCGGCTTCAGTCACTTTCCCACCACCATAAAGTTGCTTCCCTCTGCCTTTTTTATAAATACTTTCATGGTAATTGTTTGGATGAACTCTCCACTATGGTGCCTGGACTATATAAATTTTTGTGCAGCACTAAATTGGCAACATGGTCTCATCAATTTACAGTTGAATTGGCTGCTCGATGTAACCGTAAGTTCTAGGCTAACAGTTTCTTTTCTTACACTTCTCACTTGTAGAACTTTCTTTTGGGTCCACACTTTCTAATAAAATTTGGTCATCAAAAATTTAAAGGCAATGTCAATCAGTATCTTCTGTCTTCTTGTTTACTCTTCTTCTATTGTTCTCACTCCTTAATAATATTTCTCTTTTTTCTTATCCTTTCACACTCAGTAACACCTTGCATCTTAGTGGCTTTACTGCCTTGTTTCGGGTGAAATGATTAAAAAAAAATCTTCTGGTGGTGATCAGGGTGTGAGGTTTTCATTAAATAGTAAATTTTTCTTTCTTTCATCTTTTTAGGAAGTTTTGGCATTCAATCAAAATGTAGTTATATCTGTTTTTTTGTACTTTCTGTCTTAAGCAAGGTTTATCATCCAGGGAAAGTTGAGAAGTGTTTATCTGCCTGTAGGATTTCTTGGCATAGAGTTTCAATCAATGTTTGCCTTTTTTTATGTCCCTGTCACAAGTGAGGTGTAGATGGCATTTCGGTCCTAGATTTTAAGAAACTCCTTTTGCGGTTTTGTAAGTTAGTTACAGGAAAGATTAACAACAGAATCAAAGGAATTTAGAAAATTCGGACTGATTCTTTTTTTAATTTAAAAAGTATAGCCAACCCTTATATATAGATACAAACCATTCTACACATGACATATATTTAAAAGTGAAATGTAGCCTGCCTAAAAATGCCAAAATGAAGATAATAAAAATGTTCTCTGTGACACTGAGAAAATTAACATTATTTTATAATGACGAGAACTGTTTGAAAGTCCTCAAACAAAAACATTATTGATTTTGAACAGTTTTTCTATAATTTTTATCCTGATATATGACAACTTATATGGAAACAGGAAAAATATCAAAAAAATTAAAGGAACAAATCTTGTTTGATTTGAATAAAACTTTTTGATGATACTTAAGGTTTATAATGAATTTTAAAAAATGAAAAAATCTTTCTTAAAACTTTTATATTAGTTTCAATTTCAAGCTCATAGATTAAATTTAATATTTCCAATAATCAAAATACTTTGCTGTATTTCAATAAGTAATTTAAATTGACTGGAAGGAGATTATTATTTTTTTTGCTAAAATAACTGATTAGCACCCTTTTTTAGTCATCTTTCATCACAATGAAATTCACTTTATTAAGAAATCTTCCAAAAATAAAATATACTTTTCTGAAACTTTATTTGAGGAATATTAGCTGATTTAAAGTATAATTAATCTGATTTGAAACAAATATTATTTACTTTAAGTTTAAAATATCATAGAAATGCTTTTAAACCCAACAGTAGTTGTGTTTCTAACTGACAGAATTTAGGTTGACGTATTTGGCATGGTGATGATGACAGGTCTAATGTTATTTCTATGGAGACTTACCTGTAAAACATGATTGAAGAACATGACATGAGCACCTTTTTTATATAATTTTTAAGTACACAGCTATCTTAAAAATTTAGGAAAATATTCAACATAATCTAATGTTTTATTGAATTTTAGAAATGTTAGCCTTAAATTTACTATAGTTATCACTCTTATTTTCTGATAATGTCATGTATGTCTGTGGATGCCTGTACTTACAAAAAAATCAGCAAAAAAAAAAAAAAAAATTCTTTTAAAAATATTGGTGTTTGATGATTTGTTTTAAGTTTTCCATTTATGATTAGTAAATATAGTTTTCACTTAATAATAATATCATAAGGAAAGACTGAAATTAATATAGAATTTTAAAAGATTTAAAACTTCATAAAGGTTTGCAAGAATTTCCAAAACAATGTGTTTTTAATGCCAAAAGATGCTAAAAATCCATATAGTAATTATTGTCCCATCTGATGAAGCAAGAAAAACAAGATTTTTAACTCAAATTTTGAACATGCTAGAAAGGATTAAAAAAATTAATAAAAATACTTTGGTTTCCCTCTTAATGATAACATAAATATATTGATGATAAACATTTGTTTTTATCAAGTTTGAAGCCTTTTTTCATCATGGTATGATCTTTTTTGTATGTATATATATATATATATATATATATATATATATATATATATATGTGTGTGTGTGTGTGTGTTTTGTCACTTAGCTAATTCATGCTATATTCAGCACCCCAATTCCAGAGTTTCATAAATTAACCTTTTTATAAATGTTTGGTTCACTTGTCAGGAGGTTTATATATATATATATATATATATATATATATATATATACATATATATATTATATATATATATATATATATATATATATATATATATATATATATATATATATATATATATATATATATATATATATATATATATATATATATATATATATATATATATATATATATATATATATATATATATATATATATATATATATATATATATATATATATATATATATATATATATATATATATATATATATATATATATATATATATATATATATATATATATATATATATATATATGTATATATATATATGTGTGTGTATATATATATATATATATATATATATATATATATATATATATATATATATATATGTGTGTGTATATGTATATATATATATATATATATATATATATATATATATATATATATATATATATATATATATATATATATGTATATATATATATATATATATATATATATATATATATATATATATATATATATATATATATATATATATATATATATGTATATATATATATATATATATATATATATATATATATATATATATATATATTTATATGTATATATATATATATATATATATATATATATATATATATATATATATATATATATATATATATATATATATAAATATATATTTTATATTTAACATTCTTTTTATAGATACAAATATTTAAGTAAATGCTCTGTTTATAATAAAAAGTATTAAACAACATTTACCGGCTGAGAAATTTTCAGAGAAAATATTCGTCCTCCAGTAAATGTTGTTTAATACTGTTTATTATAAACAGAGCATTTACTTAAATATTTGCATCAATAAAAAGAATGTTAAACATAAAAATGTCTTAAAATAATTGTCGGACTTTGTCCATTTCATAATGTGTGATATATATATATATATATATATATATATAGCACAGGATAACGAACAAATAGGTAATGTTTATCAATCTAACATGTTTCACTTTTATTAAAGCTTCATCAGAGAATAAGATATGGTGAAAAAGATTTGGGAACATTTTTTTTATGTATATGCCATTTGTTTTAGATAAACACACATTAGATTCTTTAAGAATAAATTCACTAAAGACTGGTTATGTAATATAAGTGTTTCTGATGTGTGTTTATAGTTGGTATAATATTTATTACTACTCCCTTGAACTACTTTTGGCATAAAAAATTATGTTCTTTTTTAATTAGGGTGACATTTGTAAAATCACAGTAAATAAAAACATGTAAATTAAGTTACCTCCCTTACATATTCTTAACAGTTAATTTTTAAATTGACTCTAACAGAGCGTGTTTCATGCGCATTTACAAAAAAATTCACAACTATCAATTACATTAATTTTTTTGTCTTAGCAATTCAGCCTTGAAGATGATCTTGGATGAGAGTGAAAGTACTTGGGAAAATAAAAGAAATAACCAAAATTATGGTGTCTTTCTTAATCAGTTTAATAACAGCACTAAGAAATTGATCTGTGAATTTGAGAGGATTAAAATAAAAATTGACATAAAATGTCTAGATTATTCAACCAAACATGCTTGAATAAACATATGCTGCCTAAATACACACACACACATTTATATAAGGTATATTTAGGCAGCAAGTATTTATCCAAACAATCTAATTAAGAAGAAATGACAAGATCTGTCTGTTTAATTTTTCATTGTATTTTTCCAGTTTTTGAGTAAATTGTGGATAAACTGTCCAAAGTTCATGTTTGTGTTGTTGATTTGTTCAAGTACTTTCAACCATCTCAGTCATTTTAAAGAACCAATGAGGTGTCTGTGTGGTAGACAGAATTCCTTTGTCTACATTCTGGTATTCATTGGAAAGCTGAAAGTTTGAAATGGTCTTCAGTGATGTAATGGGTAACAGTTATTGTCACGGAGTCTGTACCAAAAATAACGTGATACTTTTTTTTGTATATATGCACAAAACTCTTGAAGCTATTATTATACAAAATAAACAACCCACATTAAATAAATTGTAATTCACCACAGGAGACATTATCCTGAAGTGTATATATTTAATGTGCGCATATATATATATATATATATATATATATATATATATATATATATATATATATATATATATATATATATATGCAAAATAAATTGCAGATTATTCTCTGCATTTTATCTTGAATCTCTAACTATAAAGCAAGAGCACCAGACCATATGTGGCAGAAATACTTAAAGCAAGAATGAATGGTAGATTTATAAATATGCAATATAGACTATGTTGAGTAAAATTGTCTAGCATGACACAGTGAACCAAGTTTGTCTTATATTCCAAAAAAATATGCTAATTTTTAAACAAATAAATTTTAAAAATTACTTTTTATTTTTAAAAAGCCTTTTTTAATGATTTTAAAAATATTTTTTAAAATAATTAAGAAAAGGCTTTTTCAAATAAAAACTATTTTAAAATATATTTTTAAAATTAATTTGGCATTTTTCACTTGCATATTATTTCTAAGCAATTAATAATATTTTTAATATCATATTTTAAAATAATTTTATAGTTTTATATTCCAAAAAAAATATGCTCATTTTTAAGCAAGTAAATTTAAAAAATTACTTTAAAATAATTTTATAGTTTTAATACTTTTAAAGTAATTTTCAAAAATAATCATTTAGAAGAAATATTTTTAAAAATTTGGAGTATGTTAAAATAATTTGAATAATTTTTCAAAGTATTTTTAAAAGATAATTTTTTAAATAAATTTGTCATAGTTTAAGTTAATTTTTCAAGTAATTTTTGGAAATAATTACAAAAACGATTTTTTGCAATTATTTTAAAGTAATTTCATGATAGATGTTTTAAAAATAATTTTAAAGGTAATTCTTCAATAAACCTTTTAATAATTTTCTAAGCAAAATCTGCAAATAAGTTGTTTAACTGATTTTTAAATAATTAAATTTATTTTTAGTAATGTTTTAACATCGGTTTTAAATTAACTTTTTAAAAATATCTTTTTTAAATGCCTTGCTGGTATGCTTGGCCATTTTATGCTCCAGCCTTCTTCAGATATATGCCATTATGGCCAGTAATATTTTTGGAATTTTTAACCAAACCCTTTATTCAATCCATATTGTTTTTATTCTGCTTTTGCTGCTTAAAGAAAATTTTATCATCAATTTTATTCACCTTTCTGTCACCTGTCTGCTTCTACTATTAAACCACTGTGATTTCAAGCACTACCAGACGCAGGGATCGAACATACAACTGCCAGAAAATCAAATAGGTTTAAACTTTAATCAATGCTCTAATAATCCATTACAGACACATAATCTAGTAGATTATTGTTTTGGTTAATCCTGAGTGTTGTAGTATATGTTTAAAATGAGTATTTTCAACCAATGGCTATTGGTTTGAATCAATTCAAAAACGTTGAATTTTGTATCTTCTGAAAACATAAATACAAGACTTTGCAACAGGTTGTCAGTCAGTCAACTCAAAATACCAGTTCATCTTCACAAATCTACGCCAAGCAACTCCCTTTACCTCCAAAAGTCTAGCTAAGCAGTAACAGATCAAAAGTCTTGCCGGCAACACTTGTAAAATTGTCATTTATTAAAATTTAAAAATGTATGAACTTTCTCTTCTTTCAGACATACGTTCATTTATACGAATATTTAAAATAAAAATGTTTATGAAAAGTCAGATCCGCATGAATACAACTCAACGTTTACATACAAAAATTTTGTTTTACAAATATAGTTTCAAAATTTAACAATTATTGAAAGTTTAATTGTGACTGATTACCAACGCCGCTATGAATGTCTATATTATTTGCTTAAACTAGGAAAAGGGTTTCGTTTCAGATGGTTTTTTTTTTTGCGTGTGTGAGGGGAGATCTTTTTTTCTTTTTTCTTTTTTTCCAGGGAATAGGGACAGTTGGCTAACCCATAACCGGCGAGAAAGGGATTTTGCTGCAACCTAACCCTCTTCTTTCTCAAAAACGGTATGACTCAACCAGATTCCCGTACCTTACCATTTATGGTAGGCCGGGCCTCACTTAAGGGGACACTACATCCCAAGCCTACTTCTTTCCTGTTTGGTTGGATGGATACGTTTTCTTTGTTAATTTTTCTACACTTTGTCGATTTAAAAAAAAAGAAAAGAAAAAAGAAGTCTAACGTAAATACTAAATTAAATAAAAATGAATGTCTAATGAATGAAACAATGTTTTTTTTTAATTTTTTTTTATTTTTACGCCCATATGAGGCGACATGTGTTAAATTAAATTCATATCGCCTTTATTTCTTTTTAAAGAAATAAAGGCGAGAAAAATAATACAAACAAAAAACTTATGTCTCATATTTTATTGCATACAATTAATTACATACATGCTGATAATAATGGCTACCTATATAAGTGTGGGTTAGAAAACATTTAAGTGGGTTTAAAATAAAAGAAAGAAGATTGGCAACTTCTCTTATTTTACAACTTAACAATCGAGTCACGATTTCATGGATCGATGTCGTGGCTCAGCTGATAAGAACTTACGCTAAATTCCTTAAATTTTTAAGTAGGTAAAAACATAAGATTTTTAACCATTTTTTCCACCTCAAGTCCACGACGCGCCTCAGTTCTTATATGATAAGCAAAAAGTCCACGAGAGACTTCCTTTTTGTGTGTGTGTGGGTGTGGGGGATACATTTTTAAATTCGATATCGCAAACGGCAAAATTAAATCCCAATTTTTATGGAAAACAAAATGAAAAAACAGGTCATTTCGAAATAAAAATAGATTAAAAAAATCGAATTTTATTAAAAAAAACAAAAAACAAAACATCAATATTAGTTCGAATATAAAAAAAAAAACTCATTTAAATAATAAATTTATTCTGTGAGGTTTCCTGGGATCAAAATATCACTTTGAAAATCGAGCATTTGGAAAAGCGGGATTAAAAAACAAAGTAAAAGAAAAAGTATCTCCCCACTCTGCAAAAAAGAAAAGAAAAGGAAAGTTTACTATTTTAAATAAAATAAAAACTTATAATTTTTCGTCTTATTAAAACTAAAAAAAAACAAATAGAATTTTTTAAAAGTAAATATGCAATATTTTTAAAATGCACCCTAAGTTAGCGACACTTACATAAGTTTCTTTCATTGATAAAAAAAAACCCTTTAAAACTTAAAGTAAATTGGAAGATGGAAACAGCTTTATTTTGTTTCCGAACAGAAATATAACCCTCCGCCCAATTAATTTCATTTTCTCTCTTGCAGTCTGTCATTCGATGAGTCAGCCAAGATGAAGGGGGTTTAAAAATGAAAACTACAACTCAATCCCTACAATTTCTTATTGGCTGCAAATACAAAAAAAGTATTCCATTGTTTTAATCTTTCTTTCTCCTCTTTCTTTTCTATTATTCCTCTCTTTTGGCTCCCTTTGTTTTTTTTTACCGTTTTTCTATCTTAGGTTTGTTTCTTCCTTGTTTTCTTCTTCAATGTAAACTGAATTTCTTTCTTTCTTTAACCTTTTTACAATTTCAATTTCATCTTTTATATTTATTTCCCATTAAGACCTCCACCTTTTTCACTGTTTTTTTTATTTAATTATTTATTTTCGTTTATATATTCTTTCTTTACCCTTTCTTTTTTATTTCGTCTTTTACTTGACTCTAATTCTTTCTCCCCTCCCTTTCTCTTTTATTCTACTTCAACTTTTGATGAATGGGTGAATGAATGAAAGTTGTTTTTTCTTCTATTCTCTATTGAGCATCCATGTGTTCGTTCGCATACTCAGCGTGTGTGCAAATATCAGACTTCTTTGATTTCCTCTTTGCGTTTTTCTTTCATAATTTCTTTCTCCCCATGCTTTTTAGTTCTTTTAAAAAAATCTTTATTTGTTCCTTTTCAGTTTTCACGTTGATTTATTTTTTTATAGATGTCGACTGAAAATGGTATTTCTTTACTTTTAAACTTTATAATAAGAATAAAATAACATAAGAAAAAATTGTTTTTTGTTCCCAAATACGACACAAAACAGAATGAGGATCCGATAAAGAAAGGGTATATCAGAAAACTGGCATTTACCTGGACCCAACCTTCGGCACCAGTGGAAATTTGGCTCAAATTATTCAAGACTAAAACGAAAATAGCAGTACTACTACTCAAAGAAAGGTCATCGTAATATTTTTCATACATACTGAAAAAGAACAAACATTAAGGTCTTTTTAAGCATAAGCTGATCATAATTGTTGAGCACTCAGTCACTGAGGATCAAATTTGCACTTACTTAACAATGGTCAGTAGGACTAGATTGCTGCTATGAACTACCGTTCTACGGTAGGCGTCTATAATTGCTTCGATGTATTTGCCCCTGCTGTAGAACCAGCAAACTGAACTCATTCCCTTCTTAGTTTTGCATAATAGTGACCTTGTACCAAACTAAGATAAGGTTATCTCTCTACAAAGGTGGGTGTAGCATGTAGATCAGTACCGTTTTAATTTCTTGGAGAAATTAGTTTCAATTCATTTGACATAAATTACTTACACTAAAACACAATGTTAGATTCTTTTTTGACCTTTGGAGAAAAGAGTAAATAAAATTCTCTTTGGTCAATATTTCATTTTTATTCTAGTTATTATTTATTTATTACATACCTAGCGAATAAAATGGAAACATAGTCTCAACAACTCTCAACTCAAGCGTTTGATTTTAAATTTTTTGCTTCTATCTTATTTCAAAGCCATGTGTCATAAAAATACTCTCTAGTCTCTTAAATTCTTTTTTTGTCTTTAAAATTAGAAATGCGCAACGAATTGTAAATGAATTGAAATTTAGTTCCTGTGATTTAAAAAATAAAAACAGAATGGTTAGAAACTGTGGAAGTTAGGAAGTAGGAAAAAATTCGCAGAAAGTAAATTGTGCTTTCTTCTCACGACGTGCAGAAGAAGCAGTAGTAACTGAAAAGGTCGCCTTTTGCAAGATAGAATTTATGAATGGTTGACCGTGAATGTCACTACAAGGGAGGGGATATTTATAATGAGTCTTTTTCGTCGACTCTTTCTTTCAAATACTCACTAGATTTCGAATCTTCTCGTTCATTTTATGTCGATTGTATGTTTCTCAGATCATTTTCTCATCTGTATCTTAATACTTCTCAGCTGATTTTCTATTCACAATTATTGCCTGTCTCAATTTATCTGTTGTTAAAAATCTATCTTCCTAAATATAAATTTTCTTTATCTGTCTCGTATATCAATTGTGTCGGTGCCAAGCTAACTACTACTTTACTAATAAAAATCCCTGTTGGTATTATTACTATTATTATTTTTTGTATCTTCTTTTTTTATTCTCTACGTTTTTCTTCGCCTAAAGCTATTTTAAAAATAGAGCTGCTTTTCTTTTTTGTACCCCATTCATCGGAAGAAAATGAATTTGAAAAAACTAAAAAAGCCCCCCATTTTAGTCCGTCGATTAGGCTTCTACGACAAATCTTCAAATTTTCTCAGACAGGAAAAAGAAAAAAGAGAAAAGATGAACAATAAGCAATTGAGTTTGAGTGATTGATTACGAGAGCCTGATAAGAAAAGGCGTGCGTTTGACAATAACAACACAAGGGAGGGTACACGATGTGCGTGTAGTAGTGTGTTTTGTTCATACCCGAGCGGGTGTTTCAGTTGATACTAAACAAGCGATTTCCCACCCACAATGTGTTTTTTACCTGCTTTAGGATCAGAAAAATTAACAAAATAATTCATTTTTCAACAATAGGTTTTCAAATATGGACACACGTACACTCGACTCAGGATACTTTTCAAAATTAAGAATTCATTTTTTTAATAAAATAAACTAGCCACCCTATTTCTTTGAGTACGTAATCATAAAAACTTAATATTTGTATTTTAACTAAAACAGTAATTTTAATTACGTCTAAAATTGTTAAAGGGCCGCTCATATGAAGTTTATTTTTTATATGCCGTATTCAATCAATCTTTTTTATTTTTACATACAACAATAAACAGAACCTTCTTTTTAAACGTTAAATTTTTATTTTCACGCATACACGAGTACCTCCTCTCTTTTAAAAGCAAACCTAGCGTGTGTATGTGTATACTTCTCACACGTAAACGTGTGTCTCTCTCGACTTCACTCAACCTCCTCCTTCCATTGCTTAAATTCGAAATGTTTCGTCTTTTACTTCCTCGTGGTTACCTCCTCCTTTCATTAAATCTGCACCTCCAACCCTTCTCCTCCTCCTTCTTACCAAACACTTCTCACTGTGTCGTCTCCGCGCCAGGTGCTCGTTGCTGACGGACAAACGGACGGGCTTCTCACCATATTACGGACGGACGGGGGAACTACCTACTTACTTCAAAACCAATTTTTATATCGTGTTTTTTAAATCTTAAAAGAAGAAGAAAAAAAAAAAGGTTATACGAAAAATTACCGAATATTATTATTATTTATTGGACGATACATCCAGACCGCTAAATCCATCATTCAACACAAAAGGTAAATTAAATTGTACCCTTTATCCGGCTTAAAAAAATTTTCATTCATTCATTAACAACTTATTTTTCTGCTAGTTTTTTTCTTTGTTTTTAGATGTTAGTTTCCATTTTTTATAATTACATAAAACTTAAAAGATCGTGATTTTTTTTTTTTTAAACCTTTAAATCCATTTTCTCATTAAAATGGAACACCTCTCTCAAATTTAGTTTCTTGCTACCAAAATTTTTTTTTTTTTTTGTTCGGTTCAAAGCAATATTGAAAAATATCTGCTTTTATAAACAGTTCCTTTATCAACGCTACTAAATTAAATATTGAACAATAAATGATGTAAATAAAACAAGGGAAGTCTGGTTAATTTTGATGCGATCTTAAACGGCACTTTTAATTTTAAAATTACGAATTAAAAATTTAAAACTTCTATTTAAGAAAAAAATAGTTAAATAAAAATTAAGCAAACATTCAAAAAATGTTACATTCACTTTTAAGGACTTTTTTTTTTCCCGAATCTTTTAAATTAGGTATCCGTTTCTTTTAGTAGACTTGGTCACTGAAAGAAGGGAATATGAGGGTGAAAAGTAAAAGTCTTAGACATTTATAACAAAAGAATTGACATATTTTCAGCAATGTTTACTTCTTTATCTTTCTTTTTAACTGAACGTTTATTCCTACAAAAGAAAAATTGTCAATATTTCGACAGCTAATTCTCCGTTTTTAAACTAAAAAGTCTGTTCGATTATTACTTTTCTAGTGATAAGAATTTTTCCCCATTATTCTTTTTCTTTTTGCTACTAAGTCAGTGTGGTGAAGTGGTTTGGAGGGTGGGATGAAATGAGTGACTGATTTGAATGATTGCTGTTGGTAGCGACGATCGGGGAAAGGGTGTGGGGAATTTAATTATTTGTTGTAGGACTTATTATTTCCTACCCAATGCCAGTCTAATAGTTTTTTCACCCCCGCTCCCCAAACTAACCAAAAGAAAGAAACGATGTAAGAAAGTCGCTTACTTTCATTTAAACCGCTCTCTTTCTTTTTGGTTGGTGCTTTTTGTTTCGCTCACCCTTTCTCTCTTTATTTTTCTTTCACCTTCTCACCCTTTCTTCTTTTTTTTTCTTTTCTTTCACTCTCTCACCCTTCTTTTTTTTTCTTTTCTTTCACTCTCTCACCCTTCTTTTTTTTTCTTTTCTTTCACTCTCTCACCCTTCTTTTTATTCTTTTCTTTCACTCTCTCACCCTTTCTTCTTTTTTTTCTTTTCTTTCACTCTCTCACCCTTTCTTTTTCTTTTCTTTCACTCTCTCACCCTTTCTTCTTTTTTTTCTTTTCTTTCACTCTTTTTTTTCTTTTCTTTCACTCTTTTTTTTCTTTTCTTTCACTCTTTTTTTTCTTTTCTTTCACCCTTTCTTCTTTTTTCTTTTCTTTCACCCTCTCACTCTTTTTTCTTTTCTTTCACCCTTTCTTCTTTTTTCTTTTCTTTCACCCTTTCTTCTTTTCTTTCACCCTTTCTTCTTTTCTTTCACCCTTCTTCTTTTCTTTCACCCTTTCTTCTTTTCTTTCACCCTTTCTTCTTTTCTTTCACCCTTTCTTCTTTTCTTTCACCTTTTTTTCTTTTCTTTCACCTTTTTTTCTTTTCTTTCACCCTTTTTTCTTTTCTTTCACCCTTTCTTCTTTTTTTCTTTTCTTTCACCCTTTCTTCTTTTTTCTTTTTCTTTCACCCTTTTCACTCTTGCCTTGAGTATTTTTCAAAGTGATTCCTACGTTTTTTTTTTTTATTAATACAGTTTTTCTTCACAAAACGAGTAACTCGGGTTCTTTAAAAAAAAAAAAAAACTGATCGGAACACCTAAACTTGGAAAAGAAAATTGGGCTGGTGTTGTAACAGCCATTCATTAGAGACCGTTTTCTTCATGTTCTTCAGAAACTGTAAAACACAACAAGAGGAAAAAAAAAACTGCGAAAGTCGCTCAATAAAACTAAAAGCAAGATTCCTACTTGCTTGCTGAAACTAAAACGATGTTCAATAAAGAACCAAGCAATCAACCAACCACATTTCTTTCGCTTGATCTAAGGAAGAAAGTAAACGGAGCCTTTGTGTTGCTGCTGTTGCCATTTTCACAGATTCGTCAATTGTCCGCCTCTCTTCGATCAGTCTGGAAATACTATTTTCAGACTACAATCCAATACTTATCCTCCCACATTTTATTTTTACTACATAACGGTAACACTCACATTGAAAATATTTTTGTTTGAAATAGAAATACTTATTTTATTTGACTCTTGATATCATCAATCATTTTTAGCATAGTTTAAAAAATATATTTAAAGTAAATTTAATAGCAAATTACAAAAGTAAAGTCCTTTTTTATGAAAAAGAGTTGTATTTTTAAATTTGATCATAGCATTGCATGAAGTTGGCCTTGAAGCAAGCGACAATTAGGGCTCAATCCAAATAGGAATATTGAAAGCTCATGTAAATTAGTTTTCTTTCTTTCAGTTTTATTCTTAAAACAACGCAAATCAGTGAGGCTTTCATTTTAAAAGCCTAAATTCTCCCTGCTTGAATTCCTTTGTCTTTTTTACTTTATGTATTTAAAAAAAAAAAAATGTTTCAGTAACTTATCCCCACCCCCAATGAAATCATTAAAGATCAACTAAGTGTTAGTGTTAACTTTTAAGTGTTACTGTTAGTGTTTTTGCTAACGAACCATATTCATTTTCGGTCAGTGGGCATATAGTTTTCGAAACTCAATTTGTATCAAGAATTTCCTTAAAAAGATTGAACAATAAAAAAATGAATCTATAAAAAAGCTGTTAAAAAAAAACATAGAAAACAATCTTTCGAACCATTTTATGAAAACTTCACCCAAATGCTTAATTTCTTAAAAAAAAAAATCGTGTGATTTCTTTTCTTATTTGCCCTTTCAAATGGCAATTTTCCAGTGTCAACCATTTAATTTTAAATTGATAATTCGTGACTTCATTCTACGCTGAATAATACAATGGCCAAGTGAAAATGTGGTTTTTCTGTTTTCAGTTTTCTCTTTAGGTAAACTAAAAAAAATAATGTTCAAATGCTATCGTTTTGTCACGAGTAAAATTCCAGAACTTGTCATTTTTTATGTCTGTCTTTCCTTTTAAATTTTAAAACTTAAAACCGCTCACTAGCTTTTCGTGGTTAAGTTTTTTTTTCTTTGCTTTTTGTTCTTCCATTATTAAATTAAATATTTTTTTTTTTTTTTTTTTTGTGATTTCCTGAATGTGAAATTGAAATGAAAAATACCCTCTCAATGTTAAATTGTTAATAATTTGGAAACTGAAGTTCCAAAATTCTCGGAAATAGCAATGTTTGTGGATCTTAAAAGAAAATTAGCTTTAGGATTAATTGGCAATAATAATAAATTTAGAAAACCTTGGGTTGGGTAAACGTAAAAATATTACCAAATTCAGAAAGAATGAAAGACTTGTTTTTTTTTTTTTTTTTCTTTTAGGATTACTTTTTTCAATTGAGTTAATGTGCGTCTTACTCTCTTTAGTGGACACAGCCAGCACGTTTTTCACGGAAGGTACCGTGTTATATCGCAAACAAAACTGAATATTTTTTATTTTAAAGATTAGGCGATAGGATAGGCATGTGTTTTAAGTTGAGTAAAAACTGCGTGCGTTGAGTTTGAATATTTTTTTAAGAAAAAAAAACAAAAAAAACTGGCGCTTTGTCAAGAGACGTAGAAAGCCGAGAAAAAGCAAATGGTTTTTTGGTGTGCTTGTCTACTACGCACACGTTTTTGAAGGAAAGGGGTGATTTGTTCAAGCTTTTTTTTTTTTTTTTTAGTCTGAACTACAGTTTTTTACATTACGGCAGTGGGGGCGTCGAGTCTGACTCCAAATCTAATTTGGCAAACAAGAACGATCTTCGACAAGAATTTGTTCTTCCTCGGGCTATGGTAGGTGTCCATATTTACTAAAATTAAAAATTTAGCTTCCTTAAACATAGAGGAAGGATTCTAATAAGGATCGAATCGCTTCGTTTTTTAATTTAAAAAAGAAAAAACAAAAAACGTTGATGCTAGAGAGGGTGAAATCACTTGCTAACTCAGGACTCTACAGCAGGCTCTCTGTTTGGAAGAAAAATATGAATTTTTAAAAAGCTGTTCAGTGTTCATAATGAAAAGAGGGAGAGCAAACGTCAATTGCCTGGGTCATTTTTAGGTTGTTTTTTTTTTTTGTTTTTTTGTGCATTTACTGATCACTGGTCATTGACCGTTTTTTTTTCTTTTTTGTCTCAACTATAGCTGAAATAATTTCTTTACTAAAATTTTTACACAAATTAATTGAATTAAATGCTATTGACAAAAAAATCATATCTTGTATTTAATTTGTATAAATTAATTTTTCATGGCCGGTTCTAATGATGTTCAATGAAACGTGAAAATTTTTCAATAAAAAAAAACAATATTGTTAAAAAACTGAAAGTTATTTTCTTTTATTTATTGTCAAATCAATATCCGCATCAAATTGATGGCTTACACGAGAGATCAAGAGACAGCAAGTCTCTTTTACTTCAACACTCTTCTTATCAATATTCTGCCTGTTTTAAACAAAGCTATCGTCTGGATGGTTCTACCAATTTATTTCAGTTCTTCCGGTCTTTTTTACCAGGCTCTTCGGGGCCGTTCCCGGCGCTCCTATAAGAACTAGTACGACCGTCACGATCAAGTTTCACTTCCTTATTTTTGGGTCGGTCAAGCAAGTCTCACTTTCTTTTAAACTAAGTTTATTTGTTTATGAAAAAAAATTATCTTTGCGATTGATGATAATGGAAAAAAAATGCTTCATCGAAGAAATTCGAATTACTTAATTTTTTTTTTTTTTATTTAACTTCTAAAAATATTTTATATTTCGCAAGAATTTTTTATTTAAAACAGCTTTTCAGAAAAAAGTGAATGTCTCCGTTTGTTTTTCTGCTGCAGTCGCATTCATGTTGGTCACGTGACCTTCCTTAAACCAAAGCAGAATCAATGTCTCGGTTGATTGAGAATCAGTGGTGATAAGATTTTCCCCATGGAAACATTTAAACCGAAATCTTAAAAATAAATAATAAAATACTCTTTTTAAAATAATTTTCAAATTTTTACACATTGAAAAAAAAAAATCAAGTGAAGGATGAAAGTGAATTCTAAGAAACATTTTTTAATCAATTATAAAACATTAACAAGAGTGGACTTTTTATTTTTTTTTTTTTTTCTTTATTTGGAAGTTTTTCAAAATTAGTAATGGGTAAGTTATAAAAACAAATATGATTACAGACAGTTCTTAGAATTACCTAAAATAGGCAAGGTAGTATTGCACAACATTAACAATGTGTATTGATAGACAATTCTCAATCTGCCCCCCACCCCCAAAAAACATCATTTTTTGAAGAGCTCTTTGGTTGAGCCGAGAATTTTGCGTCATTAAAAAAAAAATCTTGTTTGTCAAAAAGATCTTTATTATAAAATTAGCCAGTTTTTTTTCTTCTTCTTATGCTCTGCCTCAGTAAGCAGTCCTAATCATTAATGGCTCTCCAGATTCCTTTTCTTAATTATCTGTAAATTGTCACTTACTCGGCTATTACAAAAAATGGTTTAATAACGAACCGATTTTGCAGAAATAGGCTTTCTTCACACTTAACACTCACACCGTAACACTTTTTAACGGTCACTAACAGTGTAACACAGGCGCATACATGAAAAGGAAAATGCGTGCATCATATTCTGAAGACTATTTTTATTATATAATCGAGATTAAATGGACAGAAAGCTGATAGAGAATGATTCTCTGTAAGGTTTTACTTTTTAATATTCTCAGAAGGAGAAAGACTTATTCGCCATCCAGCATCTTTTAGTCTCAAATCGGACATTTTTTACACACATCTTCCTTTGTGCTATACTAGTGTGTGTGTGTTTGTGCATATTGTGTATTTGAAAATAAAGGAGACCTTGTTTGATATGGTTTTTGCTTTCTTTAATTAACACATTTTTCTGTCTCTTAATAAAACAAAGTATATATTTTCAAAACCGTTAACTTTTTCATTCTTTATTCTCATCATTGCTTTAATTTAATTGAATGTTTTTTATTTTTCCAAGATTTCTTTTCAACATTTGGATAATCCCCTTGAGAAATATTTAAAAATTATTTCATTATTCTTCCGACTTATTGTAGAAAGGATTAAATTTACGTCTCACTCAGCAATAAAAATTAACGGAATAAATTTCAAGCCCCTAAATTTAATTTTAAGTAATTTATCTTTTTTCACTTTTTTTATTTAATTCAACCATTATTCACTATTCTGTAGACTTGTTAGAGAGAGTATAGGATCAAATAAGATGCCAACTGCAATTTTCGTAGTGATATTTTTTTTTTAATAGGGCTTCGGGTTGCTAGTCTAAGAAGAGACATTTTTAACAGGACTAAAATAAAAATGAGTTCCGACAGCCTTGTTTCTTTTTAGTTTACTACTCCTAGATTGTGGGGATGAGAAATGGTTTCATAACCTTTCCCAAAAGTTAAGGGCATCGATATAAAAGAAAATGCAATATATCGCAGCCGGAGTTTGAACTATGCTGGCAGAATCCATTTTCAGTATTGTTAACGAACCATTAAGCCACTCACTCTCCCACGTTGAACCATTCATGAAAGTCTCCTTTTCCTGAGTCTCACAGACAATGGCTACTGAAGTAAATTAAAAATCCTAAATATAGTGGTGGTCTTCGAGTCTAAAATTCGTAAACAAATATATGCCATTTCTTCTTGCCCCTCGCCTGCTTTTCTTTTTCGTTGATGCAATAAAATTTCAAAATTTTCTTAAATAGTCCTGTAGTTTTTTGTTATTAACACAAAAAATCCAGAAGTATTTGTAAATTGAAATCCATGCACTCACCACATAAATGATTTTTAAAAAAATCTTATTACTTCTAAATATTTTATTTTTATTAAACACTTAAAATATGTGAACTCTTGCACAAACTCTTTTTGTAAGATTCCTTACTGTGCTTGCATAAAGTGCAGCCTTTGCATGAACCTTCACTAACCTCCTGAGAAAAAGTGCAACATTTTCTTGCAAAAACAAATTCTATGACAACTTTTTGTTTTGTACCTCTGTCCAGTGGGGCAATCATTTTGAAAGTAGGACAAAGGTAAATCCACAAACTGGATATATAGACACTTTAGCTTAAAAAAAATTCTTACTTGTAAAATTAGATGAACCATTACTTTTTGACAAACTCTCTTGTATATTAAATAATTGAGTTTTTACTTTTATTTAATTGTGAACTAATTCTAAACTATTAATTGTATGTATATTCTTTATTAATCCTGTTATTAATCAAAATTCAGTCAGTTATGTGCCATGCGTGATACACGCTTAGGCGATCATATATCTGTTGATAGATGACTGACGAGGCAAATCCCCCCCTTGCCATCCAAAGCTATAGAACCTGGTCTGTCCTGCTATTTACCCATAGCTAGGGGGAGAAGAGGATTCATACCTTTCTTAAGAGTATTAGCATATAAGTGAATGTAATGGATTCAACTGGAATTTGAACTCAGCTAATCAAAATTAAATTGTAATCTTTCTTATCAGACTTCAGATAGTGTTCATTAGATAACAAAAATAATAGTATTTTATTAATAGTATTTTTTCGAAACTTTTCTGTGAGGTGTGTACAAAATGTATCCTTTTAAACCTTTTGGCATGTTTCTGAAGTTAAAATTTTTTTTTCCAAGCAGAATATAGATTTAATAAGTGGATCATTTTTTTTTTTTTTTTTATATATAATAATGTTCACCTTAGTACAAGTCTCAAGAGTTACTCAAGGTAGAGGTCACTGTTAAATTGGTTATAAATGAGGTGTGTTAAGAGTGGAAGAAGAGGTGGTAGGAAGTGAAGATCATGAGGATAAGGAGGATAGATAATGACTGATACCTGACAGGAATCTGTTCTGCAGAGTAGTAGTTCTTTGGGGTGGGGAGCTGCCTGAGTGGAACTTTCTTCTTATATTTGGGGCTTACAGCCATATCATATTGAAACACCTGTACAATCACCAAAGTTAAACAACATTAAGCCTGGTCAGTACCTAGATAGGTGACCGCTTGTAAATCCATCTGCTGTAAACTTGGATGTGCAAGTGCTGGAATGAATGATGGCTTGGAATTGTTGATCAGAGAACTGTTCCAATTCCAGTTGGGTTTGTTACATTCACTTACATGCAAATATGCTAAGTAAAGTCCACCTCTTCTACCCTCAGTTATTGGTTAATGAGTAGGGCTTTATCACTAAATCATTATCTAAAAGAACAAACAAACAAAAAATCAGTTCTTACAATCTAAAAATATTTTCTGGCTTTAAGTAACCTGCAAAGGATTTGATACACTGTATTAAATGAATGACTGACTGATTCAATCCTTACATTTGGAATACCGTGGAAATGAGGGTGATTAATAGTTAGGTAATGTTTAACCTTCATTCCCACAAAAAACTGTGTCAAAAGGACTGTTATTCCCTTGACACTGCTATTATTGTATACTTTTGACTCCATCACTAATGTTTGTTTCTAAAAGGAAATTATTAGAATTTTAATAAACCCAAACATATGAAAATTGATTTGTACATTTTTTTTATTCTTGAGAACTGACAACAAAGATGTTAAACACTATTTATTAGATTGAATAAAAAAACAAACTTGTCTTCATAGCTATTTATAAAATGGCAAATAATAAATATTGCATTATAGTTGGTTTACATATTTTGATAATTTTGTAATGTTTTATAAATTTTGAAAAAAAAAAAAAATTTCTAATTTATTTCTTTTTATAAAAGATAAATAATATCTCATTGTACTTGATTTGCATAGTTTTCATTTTGCATATTTTCATAAACTTGTAAAAAAACATTGAAGGGCATCAAAAGTGTATACAGTAATAAGTTTTAAGTGAATAACTTGTTTTTCATAATTTTTTTTTTTTTTTTTTTTTTTTAATATATTGCTGATTATTTTTCTGTCTTTTCCAATAATGTATTGTTGGCAATTATTTATTTTTTTAAATTTTTTTTAACTATGAAAATGTATTGCTGGTATTCTTACCCCACATTCAGCAGAAGGCAGTTTTAAGTGCGAGTCCCATGTGTATGTGGGATTAGGGACAAAAATTGCTGAATTCTTTTGGCATTTCTCTGAGGATATCTCAGGTGCCAGAGATTAAATCTAGCCTGCCCCTTTGGGAGGGATGGCCCACTGAAGTTCAATTTAATAAAAACTATAAAAATGTGGTACCATACTTTTTATATCTAACAGTAAGTGTTGGGTTCAAACACTGCAGAAGTGTACTTTTTTTTTTTTTTTTTTTTTAAATGTGGGCCATTAGATGGAATTGACTTTGTTTAAAATAAATGGAAGAAAAAGATAAAAACAGGTCATTTGCATCCACAAATATAAGGTTTCAAATAAATAATTTTGATTTAAAAAATTTTTCAATTCATTAGAAATTACTGTGTTTTGGAAAAAAAAAAAAAAAAAGTCAGCGTTTATAGAAGATCTGAACAAGAAGGGGGTGAATTCTTTTAAAAGGGTAAGTGAATCTTACTGGGCTGTGATGCTTTTTGTGGCTGAGCAATCTAAAGCAGGCCAGATCAAATTGTGGTATGAATCCTGAAAAAGAGCACATTTTCTTTAAATCTTTCAAATGTACAGCCTGGTAGATGTAATTCACACTGTTTAAAATAAATGAAGAAACTGGGGAATCTACACCCATGTACCCCCCTCCCTCCAAAAAAAAAAAAAAACCAGCTTTAACCCTTTAGCATTCAAGGCACACAAACCTGCCCAGTAAATATTGGCTCTCAAAGTTCAACCCACAGTAATCTGCCCCATGTATACTCTGCCATATAATATATGATGACATCATTGCAAATAACGCAGTAAGTCACACAAACAGTGAGAATTTGAGAGCTCATATTTACAGGACAGGTTTTGAGCATGTTTTATGCTAAGGAGTTAAAGTAATAAGAAAAACTGGTCTTATATCTTGTCCAACTTTGTGGATCTTATTTCATGGAGATGTAACTTTAAAAAAAAAAATAAATAAATGTTGCAAAATAAAATCCTGACATTTCCCTTAATATCCCTTAGAGAACAAAATGTGTTGGTAAAGAAAAGTTTTCCTTTTGTCTTAGATATACTAATTTTTAACTAGACTTTTATTTTATATCTGACTTTATTTCTTATTACCCAATTACCATTATTTTTACTGGTTGCATGTGCATGGAGAAAGAACAATAAAAAAAAAAAAAAAAAAAAAAATTAAGAATAAGATAACTATTTAAATTTTTGAAGGTCAAAGCTGACTAGGTTGCAATCTTGAATTGACATCCCTGTTTTAATTTCTGAGATGGTTAATTTAATGCCAGCCAGCCAAGATTGAGTAATCCAACTTACAAAAAATGTGCCTTCTGACAGGAATTGAACCGGCATCCCTCCGCCTTTTTTATTTATAGGAGTGGTTTCCCTGGTGGAAAAAAAATGTGGGGGGGGGTTACAGGTTCGATTCCTGTTGGGAGGCATATATTTTGTTAGGACTACTGACATGTGTAGCCACTAAAAATAACATTTATAGTAATAATATGTATTTATTTATTACTTAAACATATTTTTTTACCGGACACTCACACTGTTTATTTTTGTCTATCGGTTTCAATATTCAATAAATATACTGTTTAATAAATAGATGGAGCATCAATTCAAATATGAGTATCCACTAAAAATAACATTTAAGAAAAATCTGTCAGATTAATAAAATAATACACCCCTTTCTTTAGAAATACATGCACACATACAGTCATCAACAGACACTGTTTCGCTATTTCACAGCTAATCAGTGTGGCTAGACATAGATTGCCTCAAGCTGGGATCGAAACCTGACTGTTTTGGTATTAGTTAGAGAATCTACCCCTGAGCCATTGGTGCATGGCAGGGATGAAGGTGAATTTAAACATATTTATTTTTAGATAAACACTCCAGTGAGTGGGAGAACTGCAAAGGGCAGGGTTTTTTTTTTTTTCCCTTGACACCACTATTATTTTAACTACTTTCACTCCTCTGGCAGTTTTGTTTTAAAAAGAGATGATTAGAATTGTAGTAAAACCTAAGCACATTATGTCAGTGGATCTATACATTTTCTTTGTTCTTGAGAATTGACACCAGAAATAATAAACACTTTCATCAGATGTTTAAGTTTTATTACAATTCTAAGCATCGCTTTTTAAAATCATAAACATTACCAAGGAATGAAGGTAGTTAAAATAATAGTGGTGTCAAGGGAAAAACTATCCTTTTAACACACCATTTTTTGTGGACACGAAGGTTAAAGGTTGTTATAATTTCTTAGCATAGAAGATGCTATCCTTCCCCTATGAAATTGGTCTAAAAAATTTAACCTGTGGGTCAAAGGTTAAGGTATCTTTTGTTTTAATTGCGCTATTCTAATTGTATATTCTTTCTTCCAAATCATGCTAATCAAAGTTTGTATTTGTCCTTGAAGCCAATTTCTCCTTGTCACCTGGTGGTGGGAACATAACTTGTGTGCGAGATGTATGCTTTTATTTATATATATAATATATATATAAATTAAGCTTTATATAATTGTCAAAATATTAGGCAAGATCACAAATAATCATTAGGACTTTTTACAGTCCATTAACTTCAGTTTAATTGCTATGTAATTCTATACATTTTGTTCATTGTAGTTTGCCTTAATTCTATTTAAAAATTACCACATTTAAATATGAAACTTTTCTTAATTAAGCTTGGCGTCTTTATTGTAAAGATTTCCTGGAAGCCGAGGTTTCTGAACCAAATATGATTAAGTGGATTTCTCTTGGTATTTACAAAACTTAGCTTAGTCTGGACACAAGGCCACAGTATTAGAGCACTCATTGAGAATCTAATTCACTGGATTTGGTTTGTGAGACTAACTTCATAACCTCCTGTCTTTACAAGATATTTTAAAAATTGTATATGGAGTCAACTCTGGCTATTCCTTTTGTATTCCATTTGTAAAGAGCAAGTTCCACTCAGACAGCTTCTTTGCTAGAATTGTTTCTATATGAAGTGAACACCCAAAAGAATGCTTCCCTGACCACTGCAGTCTTAACTTCAAGTGTCAACTGTTATCTATTCTATATATCCTCATAATATGCAACTCTTGGTTCCTTCCTATATACTCTTACAACATCTTTGTTTAGTAACCCTCTACATTGAGTGACACTTAGGCTTTGTATTGAGTAAACAATAGTTTAAAAATATGGTCAGGATCTTAACAAAAGTCCATGATCACCTAGTGGTTTAGGACACCCATGCAGTCAAGTAGACTGTAAATGATTCTATCTGAGTCTGAAGCACCAGCAGTTTTATGACAACAGTAAAATCAAGAGATGAGAATTTTAAAGTAACCAACCACTATCCAGAAGTTGGGAAAAGGAAATGAATAAATAAATGAAAACTCTTGATCAAGTGGCACTCAACCAGAAGGTAAGAATTCTGGTTGTGAACTTATATTGTCAGGCCACATTTTAGAATGGCCAGTCATGAGCCATCAGTCAAGATGTAGAGGAAATTACAGAGGGAACTGTCTGTCCAGAAATCATTTAAATAGCAGTCACTTGGTTGAAGTGACCCGAGTGCCACTTATATACCCCAAGAGAGTGCTAGATTTGACAAGGTTAATAAAGAAAGCTGCCATATTGAATATATTAAATAGTAGAACTTGTATCGGAAAAATTGGTTTTACAAAAAACTGTTTATGCAATATTCACTCATAAAACAGAAAAAAAAAATATTCTTACGATCCCAAATAAGTTTCAGCTTTAAATAACCTAAAAAGAGTTGATAAGCCATAAAAAATACAAATCAATCAAATGTTGCTTTTTATTGCCTCTTAGTAGATTCATTGTATAATCTTCCTCTGGTTTGCCTTAGAAAAAAAAAAAAAGACCTCTGCTTTTTCTATAGCAAGACATTAAATGGGTTGTCTGACAAATTGTGATCACAACAAAAGCAAGAAAAAGAATGATTCATTCATCTGAAGAACTCTTAGAATTCAAAACCAGATAGAAAATTATCATTTCTTTAACTTCTTAAAAGTATAGCAAAAATATTTCTGGTGTATTCCATTATTTTTATTTCGACATTTTATTTTTTTAACATTTTCCCAACAGTATTCTGTTTATTATAAAGATGAAGGCAGTTTTTAACTATTCTTCCAATGAAGCTATAATAAATTATCTATATATAAAATTCTGTGACTTTCGTTAGTCCGTCTCCCTTTCCATCCATCACACACTCTAAAATAACTGTACATGGACCAATTGAAATCACATTTTGGGGAGAAGTGCAAACAGATAAGTGGGTACAAAATACAGTTGTACATTGCTTAATACAATAAATTTTCATTAATTTTTCTGGAAAAGTTAAGTTTTATTATTCAACATGAAATATATTCCCACTATTTGAAAAACAATGATTAAAATAACAAATACTTTAATAATAATGCAATATTGTTTTTTGCATAACTTTTTAAGTTTTTATATAAGAATCCAGTTTCCAGCTCGCCCTGTGTTTGCAAGAACTATAAATAAATCACAAGAGCAAACACTTCAAGAAGTTGAAATTTGGTTCTAGAAAGAAATTTGCATGACCAGTTGTATATTGCATGCTCAAGAGCAAGAAATTTATTCTTTGCTGTTAAAAAGGAAAATTGTTTACTATAAAGTCCTATGAAAGGAATTATTAAACAGTAAAGTAGGGTTTTTTGTCAAAGTATCTTTCCAAAACAAATCGGCTTATTCAAATTTCATTGTTTTGGGAAATTGAATGAAATGTAGAATTTGTAAATCTTAACAAAAAATGTTAGCAACTTCAACAATACTGTGAGGATTTCAACATGTGTTGACGTGTTGCAAAAATTTCTTGTAAAATAAAAATACTGAGCTGAAAGTAGTGTATTATAATACGAAACAATTTGTGTTAGAATAAGGAATTGAAGACCTAAGTTTTAATTCTGGTTGAGTTCTTGAGACAAAGGGGATCATGTCTCTCCACAACTTCCTGTCCCTTATAGAGCTAATATACTTTGCCTTTGTTATTTCTCCATCCATTTAATCAAATTCACTAAGTATGTTATGCATTGTTTTCTTCTCTCCATCTTGCCCTCCAACTGTCCTATGAGTATCAGATTTTCCAAGCCCTCCTTCCTCATTATGAGCACCATAAATCTCAACTGTCTCTTATTGATGTTAAGTATTAGTTTCCTTTTTGTTTCCATTTTCTCTAAAACTTTGTCGCTCACATTTTTGGTCCATGATACACTCGGCATTTTTCTGTAGAACCACATTTCTGTTGCTTAAAGTCTCCTCTTCATCTTTGAGACCATCCAGTACTCCTTGCCATACAGGAGGACAGATCTCGCATAGCAGTTTAGTACTCTTTTTCTTTGTTTCTAGTGAAATTTTTCTATTTCTGTTTAGCTTTTGGAATGCTTCTTTGGCTATCCCAATACACCTTCAGATTTCAGTGTTGCACTTTCCATCCTCTGTTAAAGCACTTCCCAGATATTTAAATTTCTGCACTTGTTTGATTGTGTTAACAACCATGCAATTGTCTTGCAATTGATGTTTAGTCCTTTCTTCTTGCTTTTCTTCACTACCTTCTGTAGGAGTGTTTGTAGCCGCCTTTCTGTGTCTATCAACGTGTCATCTGCATCACTTGTGTGGCTGCCAATAATGAATCCTGGTAGGACTTCTCGTTCTCTCAGAATCACCCTGCTGTATAGGTTGAATGATTCCGTTGAGAAGACACATCCTTGTCTTAGACGGCTACAATTCTGAATTCAGTATATCAAAATTTGACTTCTTTTTCCACCATGGTGATATTTCAATTCTTATGAACTGACACCAGGCCTTTTCTCAGTTTTGTTCACAGATGGGAATTGAAACACTGTGCTAGTTCCAATCTTGGTGAGAAGGACTGCAGTATACTTTCCTGTTGCCAAATTATAGGCAGAAGCACACAAATGCATGCTGCGATTTCTTCTGACCAATAAAATAGGCCGGTTCTCAGTTTCATCTGACTTGGTCCCCATTTGTCATGACTTGAAGTGAGAATGCTATGTTCCTTTATCCCAATTTGCTCTTGTGTGTCAACTCCAACTTTTTAATTTGTGTAATTTGTGGACTTTTTGCTATATTAATGTTGTTTTGCCTTATTACTTTTAATTTGACTTGCATATATTGTTTGCTTGCTTTATATTAGTTTTTGCCTTGTTCTTTTCTTTTTCTTGATATATATTGCAAAGTTTATTGGTCCTGCCTTAGCATCTCACCTTCAGTCACTTTCTCACTGCCACAACATAACTTCCCTGAAACCATTTCTGTATAAATATTTTCACGGTAATTGTTCTGATGAGCTTTCCTCTTTGCTACATAGACTTCATGAATTTAAACACACTACTACATTGGCAGTTAGGTCTCATCATCTTACAGTTGAACTGGCTAGAAATGAATGTAAGTTCTTTGCTAATTGTTCCTTCTCATATTTTCCTCACTTGTGAAACTCTTCTGACTTCTTGCTTTCCAGTCAACTATCATCAATCTTTTAGGGATCTGACTGCAAAACATCCCCCCCTCCCTAATTTATAGGCAGCAGTACACAAATGCATGATGGGATTTTTTTTTTTCCTAGATAATAAAATAGGCTGGTTCACAGTTTCATATGACTTGGTCCCCGTCTATCTGGTCTTGAAGTTAGAACATTAGGTTCACTTATCCGAATTTGCTCTCGTGTGTCAACCCCAATTCTTAGTTTGTGAACCTATTGCCATATTTGTCCTGCTCTTCCCTTTTTTTTTTTTTATTGCAAACTTTGTCAATTCAGTTTGTTAGTCAGTTCTGCCATTTATTTACATTTAATCATGGCCACTCACTCTATACGCCATGTTGATTGAAAAATATCTAGTTGGTAAAAAACTGCTTAAGCAACATGTTTGCAATATACCATAGAATAAGGAAGTGTTTAACATAACCTGTGAAGTTGCAGATAGAATTTAGTCAACAAATACATGAAAAGCTTCACTGACTTGTTCTATGTACGTTGATGCAGCAAACACTCGGGAATATGTAAGAGTTAAGCAGATGCCAATATATTTACAGTTCATTTAACATACATTTAATAACCAAATCTTTTCACTCATCAGATAAAATATGATTGAAAAGATTTGGTTATTTAATGCATATATATTTTGTTAGGGAAATGAGACAAAATATTTCTGTATTTTCAAACGGGGAATATATGGTTAGTGTAAGAGATAGATACTTGGAATGTGAAATTAGAGAGCCAAGTTGGAATTTCCATTGCAGTCTGTTACCTTCACTTGCACACAAATACCCTTGAGAGATGAATAGATCTTTCTCCTCACCTATGGGTTAAATAGTAAAGCAGACTGGGCTCTCTAGCTGTGGTTGGTAATCATTCTAGGAGGACAACTCTGAATTCCAAGCTATATCTGGCCCTGGAACCAAATCATAGATTCTTCTTTAGACAGGCATTGTACATAGAAACCATCCCTATTGGGGTTTCTGTGACAACATTGGCAGCAAAATGTTGGATGAGGTCAATAGCAGAATTTAACTGGTTTTGTGATATGGAACTGCAATGATGTCATGCAAAAAAGATCTTTCATGCTGGACAATTATTCCAAATCAGATGGAAACTGCAGGAACATATTGAGTAGTTCCTCGTTTCCAAACATATGCAGTGTGACCCTTTTGATGGGATCTGGGAGTGTGGGAATCCTGATAGACAACATATTTATATTGTCCATGTCGTCAATTTGATTTAAATCTGGATGAGAATCCAACATAATGGCAAATATATAAAACAATTTGGAAAGTTTATAATTTCGAGTCCTTCTTTGTGTATTCTTGTCTTTAATTTCTATGATTTTTCACTGATGCATATTTGTTCAGTAAAATTGTCGAAACAGTTTTTTTTTTTTTTTTTTTTTTTTTTTGCAAATTGTCTTGTGTATTTGCCATTATGTTAGATTCTCACCCAAATTTAAAATGTATTGCTGGCAGAAAATAGAGAAATAGAAAAGATAAACTTCTACATCTGACTTTACTGGAGAAGTAGGAGTCTACTAAATAGAATGTAAACAATGCCCCCCCCTCCAAATACATAAAGAAAATATCCAAAAATTTCAAGATAAGAATATAATAAATAAATTGTCGGACCTCGTCCATTTCTTAACATATAAGAATATAACCAAGAAGTGACGTCATTGATGAATCAGGAGATTTGAACACTGATCTCAGGGTTAGAATCTAATGCTTTAACTACTCAGTAATTGTGTATGTGTGTGTATATATATATATATATATATATATATATATATATATATATATATATATATATATATATATATATAATATATATATATATATAGAAATTTATTAGGAGGATTTGAAATAATCATAATGAAGTAATTCATTGCATCTAGAAGATTCCTCAACAGAATGCAGAAAGCACTGGACAGCCGTTTCATCCTATATTTGGGACCCATCAACAGTGTGCATCTACTACCAAGAATCAAACCTGGGCTGTTATAATATTACATTATTTTATCTTATTTGGGGAGGGGGATTTAATCACTTTGTGTATAACTTTTCATTCCACATTCCATTGCAATGGTAACATGACACTTGTTCAGTCTGTTGTACCATGCATGTCATAACAATGAATGTTATCATTCAGTTGCAATATGACAAAATTGCTAGATATTACATTAGGTATTATTGTTACCGTTACATAGAAATAAACACCAAAATATATATGAGGTTACAAAAAAGAATTTACAAAATGGTCAGTTATGGTCCGATGATGTAAGAAACACGTTTTTGAGACATTAGTATAACGACAATCCTTATACAAGTCAAAATGCAATTTGGATGTTTTTTTTGTTCTTTTGTTTTTTTTTTGTATGCTTTATTCAAAATGATGGTTAGAAGGGAAAATTAAAAATTAGGTGAGAGATGAAGTTTTCTTATTTTAAATCCTTTGATCTTCACTGACGAGATGAAAGGGCAACAAAAAGGGTTTAAAATCCTGCTGTCATTTCTACTTCCTATGATCTCTGTGACCAGCAAGGTGGAGAGATTTTTTTTTTTTTTTTTTTTCCTGATGAAAGCCATTTGATCATATACATAATTTAATCTTTTAATAATATCTCGAGTTATCCTAAGCCAACATAGAAAACTATAAACTGATAAAACTAAAATGAAAATGTCAAAGGTTTCCAGGATAGAGTGGGCAACTTCTGGACCTTTGCCACATGATCAGGAGGATGGATCAGCAACCCCAGATGGATATCACTCTGGTGATAAGATCATTCCACCAGCCTTTGACTATTGTTACATGTGACTAGATATAAAATTAATAAAGCCACTCAAAGCTGAGTATTTGATCTTCTGTAAGCAGAGATTGTGAAAAGATGATTATACTTTAATCATGTGACCTGATAACATTCTTTACTTTTGCTTCACCTTCTGCAAAACTGATGCCTTACTTTGATGGATGCCTCCATGACCTTTTGAGGTCAAGCCATGCTGTTGACACTATTACGATAGAAAATTTATACAAATCTGTTTAGAGTGTACTGATTTGCCTCTCTGTGAAGGCAAAATGCAATGAAATGTCGGTTTGAATAGAAACAAAAATTGTCAAGTTTCGTAGACTCTACATTCTGGCATGCTGCAGACGTCAGGGAATGCTGTCAGTTTATCTATCTTATGGCACTGGCTATGGGCCACCTAGAGGAGTGGATCTCTGTTTTTTATATCCCTTTCCAATGAAAAGCTAATGTATGTTAGAGAAGATGATACAAATAAATGTTGAAAATTTAACAATTACATTTTTGTGTTTGTAAATCCAGGATTTTGTTTGTAATATTGTTTTTTGCATTTATTTTAAAGCTCCAGAAAGATTGCAAGATTTTTTTTTTTTTTTTTTATTAGGCTATGTCTATAATTTTTTTTTTTTTTTTTTTGTTATATACATATCTTTACTTGAAAGTCTATTTCTCATAAACATCAAAAGACTCTGTAGGACTCCACTAATACTATTACAACTACTACTATAATATTTAAATAATCTGGTGGGTAAAAAAAATTTTACTGAATTTTACAGGTATATATAAATATATTAAAATACTATAAAACAAAGAAGGCTTACAGACATATCACATTGAAATGCTGGAAATCATCAAAGTTAAGCAATGTTGAGCTTGGTCAATACCTAGATGGGCGACTCCCTTGAGAATACCAGGTGCTCTAAGCATGGATGTGCAATGGCTGGGAAATTGTTAATCCGATAGCTGAGTTCCAATTTTGATTAGGTTTGTTATATTCCCTTACCATTATTATCTCAAAAAAAAAATTATCTAAAAAATATTTTCTGGCTTTAAATAACCTGCAAAGGATTAAACCATAGAAAACAAATCAGTTCATCAGAATAAAATAGTTAAGTACCCTGACCATTTTATTGAACTCTGTTTATTGAAGTATGCTTCAGTTTATTCATTTAATTAGTTATGAATTTATTGTACATGTATTTCAATTTAAAAATTAAGTTTCTATTGTTATTAAAATGGTAAAACTCCTGTTAAATTTATCCATGTAAATGTATATGTACTAATAAGAAAAAGAATGAAAATTTTATAGGCATATCATTTTGAAATGGGCAATCTTGGAAAGAGGGAGGGTGGGTGACATTCTGACATCAATGAAATACTGATTAGCTTCATAGGTATGTCTTAGATTTATTTAAATTCTCTGGTATATAAATGTATAGAAACTACCATTGTCACAAAGTGGGGGACCAGTTTATATATTGATTCTAGTATGTAATTAATCCCCCTGACCTTATATCCACATTTATAATTTACTTGTTTGTTTATCAAATTCTGATTAGATATGAATCCACCTTTTCTTCTCCCAGCTATGGGTTAATTAGTAAGACTTGTATCACTCTACACTATTATTTATCTGCCCACCCCACCAAAATCTTACAATCTAAAAATATATTCTGTCTTTAAATAATAACCTGGAAAGAGTTGATAAGTTGTAGAAAATAAATCAATTACCAATAGTATTCACCTGTACCATTTGTTTCAAATGTTATAATAGCAGATGTAAATATTGATAGATTCTTGTAGTAGTTTTTAAGTGTTATTTTAAACTGGGTTGCAGAGCTGACAAACTGTTCTCAGAATTCAGCAAGTGGAAGGAAATGAAATAACATCTGATTGCTTTTCAAAAAACTTGTTTAAGCATTTGAAGGTTGGTGTCATATCCTTTTGAAATAAAACCTTGAAGTAGCAACCATTAATTTTTGAGTATGATACTTTAAAACCAAAGTCTGAAGAAAATTATACTATCAGTAATTGAAAACTTTCAGAAGAGATTGTCAAGAGACACCATACATGGTCTGATCAAAAAAAGTGTCTGGACTCTTGCTATGATAACGGGGTTTAAGTACACAGTGAAGCTGCTTGGCACAGATTGACCTTGAACTCTGTTGCACATACACACTAAGTTATAATGTTGCTGCTCACTTCTGTTGTTTATAGAAGTGCTTATAAGGAAAGTGTGTAGAGTGTAGTTGTCTCCTCATATCCCAGTGATTATGGCTTCTGCAGCAGTTTTTGGCCAACAACATAATTCCCTAGGTTTGACAACCACCATATTCCCCAGATCTTTCCCCTTGCAACTTTTTCCTCTTCAAAAATAAAATTCCTCTTGAAAGGATCAAGATTTCAAGACACTGAGTAAATCAAAGAGAATGCAACTAGGGAGCTACTTGTGATCCTAAAAAAGGAGTTCCAGGAATACTTCTATCAAATGAAGCGACACTGGATAAAGTGTATGGATTCAGCAGAAGTGGACTACTGGCATTTATCAGACCTTGTATGTATGTGTTTGTGTATACACACACACACACACACACACTGTAATTTGTAATGAATTAATGGCTTCATTTTTATTTCTTTGACCATTATTACAGTGAATACTTTGTATTTGAAATCGGCGCCTTATTTTTATTTATTAAACGTGTGTATTACGTCTGTCAGCTTACACACATTCATTTGAGAAATCTTAGTAAAGAAATATGCATTCATGGCAGGGAATGAACATGTATTGCCCCTTTTGTAGGGGAAACCACTCTTTGATCCAATGTGTTTTACCACTCTGCCATGAAGGGGTACACAGGTTCAATCTCTGCCACAAAGGCATTTTTTCTTTGCTAAGATTTTTTTTGAATACGCTGGCGGATAGACATAATACACACTGTTTAATAAATAAAAATGTGGCGTCTATTTGAATATAAAGTATGTACTATGATTATTTTAAATTTATATATATACACACACACACGGGTGTCCCAAAAAGTTTCGTCCAATTCTTCGCTGAGGCAATGACATATATCTCGGCTGCATTTGAGCCACACAGACAATAATGTTGGACAGCAGCTATTCGTTGATTCTGATTCACTCTGAAAGCCAAGTTCCTGAAGCCTAGAAGACCAAACTGCAATAAAAATAAATAAAAATACGGCAAAACTTTTCGGACAAATATATATATATATATATATATATATATATATAAAATTGAATAATAAATGAAATAAGGATGCTATAAGAATAGTGTCTAATATTAAAAAAATATAGACAGAGCCAATATAAAAAAAAAATTAAAGATACTCAAATATTGCTGTCTTTCCACAACTTAGTTTCTTATGGACTCCCAGTTTGTTATACGGTAGTCTCACGATCTTTGTTGTTCAAAGGACAAAATACTCAATTGCATTGTGAGATAGCCATAGAACAAACTTTTTTGTGGAAAGTAATTACTATTTGAGAATCTTTCTTTTTTTTTCCTATCTCTTATCTATAGAATGTTTTTCAAATAATATCCAAGAGATTAAAAAAAGTGAAAAAATACTTGATATTCCCTGATACAGTGGAATGTCTCTTCACAAATTTATTCCTGAAGGCAGTTTGTAAACTGAAACTATTTTCCAGCATAGGAATCAATGTAAAAGGAATTAAATCTTTCCAGGATGCTAGATGATTGCTTGTTTTAAACATTTTTACAAAAGTACTTTGTGTAGAAGTTTATACACAAAACCATTGAAAATCTAACATGAAAAAGATAAACACAATACTAAATAGATAAAATATAGATGAAAACTTAATTTTAGTGTACAGGTATGGAGGAGTGTTGAGGAAGAGGATTCCCCTTCCATGAAAAATATCAAGTCTTTCTGGGATTTCTATTCTTGATGCTGCTTGAGACTCACTGGGCTGCTGTCTAGCTAAAAAAAATTGTCCAATGAGATTTGTTTTTGTCTGTTTTAAAATATTTCTAAAGTGAGACCTGTCATTGTAAATATTTGTGATCCCACCACTGATCCTGGTTTATCATACCAAGTTGTCATAGACTTATGTGGTCTTCACTCAAGACATTTTTTTTTTTTTTTTTTCAGAGAATTTGTTTGCAAATCCATTTGTTCATGAGAAGTGGTATACATGACTACTGTATTAAGTAAACACACCAAAAAAAATTTTTTTTTTTTTTTTTTTTCTTCAATGATTTCTAAGAGAACCCATTTCCATAATCTGCCTGCGCTTTTTTTGCTTAATGCACATGAAAGCTTCGCATTGGTTGGACCGTCACATATAACAACATAATCAAGATATTGACATTCCACACTATTTCAAGCAAAATGGCTAGGATGGAAGCCAACCATCAATACTGGAAAGAGCAATAAAGAAACTTAATGTTACCATTTTTATTATAATCTTGCCTGTCCCTCAGTGAGCACAACCAATACACCCCGCTAGTACCTTTTATAAATAATGGTGCAGTACGATCACAGATTTCCCCTTCACCAAACACTGTGCTTATCTATAGGTTGTTTCTTGTTGCATTTGGTGTCACCACTGTCTTCAGTTCTTTCAACCCCAATGCCAAATCATAGACTGTATTAACAAGAAACAATTTCTTTTTCATGAGAGGGACAGACATTGATTCTAGGAGCGGGAGGAAGATCTTCAGGGGAACTACCCACTCCTTAGCATTTCACCATGTGTGGGCTAGCCTTTCTAAGGAATCTGGGTGCTGGAAAATGTCTCGACTCTTCAAGATTCTTGCTGCCCTCTGTTGACTTATCAAAAAGCAATCCATCACTATCAGAATTCGATTCCCAAGAATCTTTTGGACAGTAATTTGCTATCTTTGGCTGGCCTCTGCAATTTGTAACATTCTTCTGATTTCTTTCTTTTTTTTTTTTTTTCTTCATGTTTATATAGGTACAATAAATGAATCCTTGACCACTAATGTTTCTACGAGCTGTATATATACTCTTCTGGTTGTAATGTGTAGTTTTTTAGTTTGTTTTTTTTTTTTTTTTTTTGGTGCTCATAAATTGCTCCTTGCAATTTCAAGGACTTCTCATTTTTAGTGCTAATGAGAGAGATAGACTATTACAACTTCTCTTTCTGTTATTAGAAGTGAACAACAAAAAAGATGAAAGGAAAACCTATATACAAGGATTAGACATGAACAGACTGGAATGCTTCAGGTTTGATACATTAATCAATGCTTTATTATTCAAACCTATTTACTTGTTTTCCATCTCAATGAAACTTTAAATTCCAAAATTGTGATAGAAATAGATTTGATTTATGCCTTTTTTTTTCTTTCTTGATTGATCAGGAGCATTGTTTTGAGTCCCATTTGGGTCACCAATGCTGATATAACAAAATGCATACTTTTTAATTTCATTCCAAGCAAGGTGATAATGCCACTAAGACACAAGAGGTAAAACCAATTCTAAACAGGAAACAAAAACTCTACTCCTGAGCTTAGTGGTTTTCAAGACTAACGAGAAAAATGGGTGAAGACTATTGTATTAGGCCGAATGGGGAGGTCCTGCTGATGAAACTAGTGTTAGAAATCCTAAATTTAACCTAGTCTTAAACTCTGACCACTGACACAAGGAAGGATATATTATTTAGTGAAACTGTTTAACTAGAAACTCCTAGACAAGGTAGAAAAGGAAAGTGGGAACAACAGACTATCAATTGTAAGAAGACAGAAGCTATGGTTATGAACAAGAGGAACAGCCTGAGATAAAAGCTATAAATTGGTGATGTCAATTGAAACATATGATCACCAAAGTTAAGTAACATCAAACCTGGTCAGTACCCAGATGGATGGATGACTGTCTGGAATTGGAGAGCAGAGTCCCAATTTCATTTGTGTTTGTTATACTATGCAAAAATACCCTTGGAGTAAAAGTATGAATGCACCACTTCTCCCTCTAGCTATGGGTTAATTATTTGAACTTGTATAAGTAAATCATTACTATCTCTTCTTCCATTCTAAAAATATTTTCTGGCTTTAATGTGCAAAAAGTTGATAGGCTGTAACTCACCCCCCACAAAAAAACCCAAAAAACAATCAGTTATAGAAATTAACATGGGAAGTGTTTGAACCAATGGCAGAAAATTTGACTCTGAAATCTGAAGAGCAAAAATGTTTTCCAAAAGCTAAGTAAAGTATTAAAAAAAAAAAAATAGATAATTTCATTAGAAACAAAGGAAAGAATGCTGAATTGCTATGTAATATCAGTCTTCCTATATGAGAGTGAATGCTGGACAATTTCCTCACAGAAGCTTGTGACAACAGGTGTGGTTCTACAGAAGGATGCTGAGAATATTGTGGATGGAATATGTGAGCAACAATAAAATTTTAATGAAAACAAAAAGAACACTTATTAGACAATTGAAATTTATGGGACATAATGAGGAAAGAGCGATTTGAGAATTATAGGATATTAAAAGCAAGAAAGAGAAACTGTGAGTAATCTACCTTATGAGCTTGTACAAATATAACCAGGAGGTGGTAGGGTAGGACAAACATTATTTAGAGCTACAAAAGATAGGAAATTGTGGAGAGCCATGATGCCCATGTTCTGAAGAGACACAGCACATAATGGTAATAGTTGTTTCTCTACAAGGAGACATTTGACATTCATTGACTGAGCAGCTAGTACTGGCTTAGGTTGAAATTTATAAAATATTTCTCTTAAAAAAAATTTTCAGGAAAATAGGTTTCTGAATTACAGTAGCTGTTATAACTCTTTCCAGTATTGATAGGAGTTTCCTTCCTAACCTTTTGTTTGAAGTCATGTGGAATATCAACATCTTGATTATGTCATTATTTTCTCTTATAGTTACATGTGATATTGATTTTAGTTGCCGTTGAAAGTCCTTAAGTGATGAGGTTTCTGATTCTGTAGCACCACTCTACAAGGTTCAAAGAGGGATGGTCTTTGCCAAAACCCACAAGCTTAATTTACTCAAAGCCATTTTGACAGTGATGCCATGCATAAAATCCATATGAAAATCTTGATCTGACAAAGCTGTTTAAAAATATGGCTCAAGTTTTTAGGTTAATGTTTTGGGTTTTGTACCAATTTGTGGTTTTGAGTGAAACTACCCCTGATGTAGCCTATTCTATGTTCAATTTATTTTTCTCCTATATTTAATTTGTCATAACTGTATTCTGAGGTATCTGAATTTTTTTGATGTATTCAGGGTGGATGCCATGAGTGCTTTCATTCCAATTCCAGCTGATAGTTTATCATAAGAGATTAATTTAACCAGGTTTAGGCAGATAACCTTACTAGTAGTTATTTTTTTTTTATGTAGACTAAATGAAGTATTGCTGTCAGCTAGACAAAATGACAGCCCATACCATATTGGTCAAAACTTTAACATGAACTGAGTGGTGGTGTGAAATCCAGACAATATTGGATCAGCTTCAAGTTTTAACATAAGACTGAAAAATGTGTGAAAATGGTTTGTATCGTTGCAGCATTAGAGAAATCAAGATGCCTTCCTCTTCCCAGATTCCTTTGGCATGCTGGCTTATCGGCGCATCACATTGAAACACTGCTTCCCATACGATTACTGAAGTTAAGCAATGCTGAGCCTGGTCAGTACCTAGCTGGGTGATTTCTTGCAATACTATGGGGTGTAATGGATAATGGCTCAGAATTGTTAATCGGTTCATTATATTCACTTATGCACAAATAACCTTGGAAAAGGTATGAATCCACTTCTTCCTCCCAGCTATGGGTTAATTAGTAAAACTTGTATCATTAAACTATTATCTCCAAAAATAAAAATAAAATTGCATATGAAATACTTAAATTTCAGCATTAAATAACTCATAGAAGCTAAACAAAAACAATGAACCAACCTTTTGTATAGTGTGATTTCAACATGAAAGAGTGGCTGAGCATGACAATGCTGGAACTCCTGAGAGCCACTGTCAATAGATCATCCTGGAGGAGAGTGTTTATTCTATCCTTAGGTCCCCCCCCCAAACTGACAGATACAAGCAATCAAGGGACTGCTGGTGATGGTGGGGGTGGGGGGTTATGGTAGGTAGCTAGCTGACCTGTTGACATCCATTCTCCCTCTCTCTTCCACCAAGAAATTCTGCCTACTATTATTTTGGAATGCAGCTTTAGGGCCCTTACTGAAGAATTGCCTATAGACCACTAAAATCCAGAGATGATACACAACTCAACACAAGAAAACTTGTCTTAAAGAAAAGTGGGGTACAAACTGTTATCATTTTTATTATGAAATCTAAATGTTTTTTTTTTTTTTTTTTTTTTTCATACTGAATCCAGTAAGACTGACATACTTTCTGAAGAGGCAAGTTGATCATTTCATTTTTTTTTTCTTGCTTTTTCAAGGGCTTTTCATTGTTGATCTGAATAAAGCTGAACAGATTTCTATAATAAATAATATTGAGTTTATAGAATTTCTTCCTTACTTCACATTCTTTTGATGTAACCTACATTGACTTGAATAATTCATTTTTCTGTTGCTTTCAGGCTTTTTATTTTCCTCACATACACACATACTTCAGTTTTATGTAAATAGGTAAAACATGCTTGGTGCTGAGTATGACATATGATTTGGAAGATGTCTTATTTTAAATGGATGTCTGAATAGCTTAGTGGATTTGGTTGCATATTAATTGTGAGTTTAATCCCTGTGCCATGTACTACAGACTTAAACTCAATGGAAACAGTATTAAATAAGATAGTGGAGACATTTGTGGAGTAATGGATAGTGTCTCTGATTGAGAAATCTGAGTGCAGTATTTGAATTCAGGTTGGGTTTGTTACATTCATTTGCATACAAATACTGGGTTGAATAGCCTTGGGTGGCAACCTGTCTAAGAGAAGGACAACCCTGAATTCAAAACTTCCAACAAATAACCTCACCTGCAATTTGTCAGGTGTGGTGAGTATGGCTACACCCCTTGAAGACATGGTCAATCAGGGAGGAGTTACTCTAACAAGATTAAAATTTGGATTTGAATTAAATAAGAACAAGATGAGGTATCCCTAGATGATTGAATGATGGGGGAATCTACATCAGCAGGTTAAATAAAGGGTTCAATCTGAAATTAACTAGAGGTTACTTTGATCAATGAAGACCTGAAGAAGGCTGTAGGGTCCAACAGCCAAAACTGTGTGATAATAAGAAAGATATTAGTGCAAATGAAAATGTTGCTCTATTTATTTTGTGTGTGCATGCATGCATTAAACTGGAGTAATAACAAGTGAATTTCTGAAAGACTGAACTTACTACTCACAAATAGCAATCTTTATTGCTCCTCCATTGTGGCCTTGTGCCAAACTAAGCTGTGTGTGTATATATGGATTAATGGATAGCAGCTCAGATTGAGGAATTGGAGAGCCAAGTTCAAATTCTAGTCAAGTTCATTACATTTACTTATGTGCAAATACTATTGGGAAAGGTATGAATCCCTCTTCTCCCCCAGCTATGGATAAATAGCAGGACAGACTGGGTCCTATAGCCTTGTGTGGCAACTAGTCAAGTAGGACAACTCTGTATACAAAAATTAAAGAGGGTCATTTGTGGACATTGTGGCACACTGTGTGGTTGGTTCTACATAAGCCCTCATGACTATATTCAAATATGGTGTGTGGGTAATCTGGCTGTTCACTTCTAAGAATTGAGCTGCTGGACCCTTGTACTTCATAAAAAAGTATGGTAGAATTCTCTCTCTCTCTCTATATATATATATATATATATATATATATATATATATATATATATATATATATATATATATATATATATATATAGTTTTTGGTTTATGATGATACAGCAACTTGATCCTTAGAAACAAACAGCCAAACTACTCACCCATATGATTTGCTTATCATGGTGAAAGCTTCTGTAAAACCAACCACACTTTTTGGAAGAGCTGAATACAAGGGATTTACACACACACACACACACCCACTTCAGGAAAAGAAAAACTTGTCTTGCATAGTTTTATCAAATAGTGATAACACTGTTTATTATAGTATATTTTTTCAACAGATTGTATTACCCTGATGGCTGTAGCATTAACAAGTCCTAAAGGATGTTGTGTATCACAGAAAACCGACTGCATTGGTGGCCCTTAGACAAGAAATTAAAACTGCATGTGCAGCAATCCCATTGGATGCTGTGGACAACGTTGCCCAAGCATTAGTTCACTGTACAAATAAATGTCTGGAAGCTAAAGATGACCATTCTGAGCATCTCCTGTGATTGTAGAATCCAAAGGTAACTTATATTAATCTCATAATGTTTAAATAAATTTAGGATTACAATATCTGTACAAATTTTTCCTTTTCTGAAGTATGTATAGATTTTTTGGCGAACTCTGTATATATGAGCAACAATCATTTTATACAAGTTTCATTAAATATGAATGATAAGGGATATATTTGAGTTTTTTATTTTTCTTGTCTTTTTTTTTTTTTTTTTTTTTTTTGAAAACTGGGTGTTGGTTTTTCCCAAGAGCTTTGGCTAATACCTTAGCTATTTTCAATGTAGCTTTGAGAAGAAGTTATTTTTGTGGTAACAAATGATTCATTTCCTTTTCTATACTGTTGTGTAAAAGGTTTTTTTTTTCTTTTTTTTTTTTTTTTGCTATAGTAATTTCCTTATATATGTGTATGTTTGAATGTGAAATATGTTCAAGATCAAATCATAAAGGGCATGCCCTTAAAAAAAGAAAAACAAACTATTGTGAAACTCTGAATAGATAATATTTGATTAGCAAAGAGAAGCCAATATTGATTATTTTTGAGTAAACTGTTTGTCAATGTTGATTTCGTCCAATATCATTTGCTGTCTTTTTAAGATGATAGAAAATAAATATTGAAGAAATAACATTCCCTATCAATATTGGCATTTTCTTGTAAATTGATGTCTCCAATTTAGAATATTTGATTTACCAAAACCAACACTTGACTTGCCTGCCAAGTGCATTTTCAGGTTGAATATGACTAGGTCATTTACGTCAATACTCCCCATTAGTTCAAGGCCATAATTTATTCCTTATAGCAAACGCTAATATATTTAGCTACTGCAAAAGAACTGCTATTGTCCTACATATATTTAGAATTATTATCTAATGGTGCAACTATAGAGTAATTGTCTGTTCAATCTTATCTCTGTACTCAAGAATGTTATCAGCTTCACAATGTATACCTCATATCATTATTATTATTACTACCATGACAGTTATTAGCTGTAATGATTGTTGTAATAAAACCTGTGAAAATATTAGCAAGAAAAACTCAAGTCTGTCAGCAATGTATCCTACCAATATCTAGTCTTAATATAACTTGGTAAACAGAGGACATTACGGCACAAAGAAAAAAACAGATATTCCCCAGGTCAGCAAGTGAGATGTCTTTGAATAAGATCCTTTGTTGTGTTTTCACTTTTTTCACAATGACCAAATGAGAAGAAACTTCATATCTCCCAATTTGACTCACCAGTCAGGGCCCCCTAACCCTCCGCTGGCATCCCAATTTGTCTGTCTCTACAAAGCTAAAATTGCCATTGAAATTCTATGGATCAGATTAAGAGAAATATAATACCTAAGCATCTTATGGTAATCCCAAAAGAAAATTTTGAATGTTTTGAAAAGTGAAATGGAGATTGAGATAAGTGTGAGAGTTCATAAAAGGAAGAGTACTTTGAAGAGGACTAGGATACCATTGCTTACCTAGAGAAATCGTATCCTAGTCCTTTTTTTTTTTTCCTCTCTCCCCAATAATTTTAAATAGTTAGATTTTTTCTGAGCATGCTTTGTATTCAATATTTATTTGAATAATTCTGCATTATACAAACTAGTGCCTTTATGGTTAGTCAAAACAGTTATGGCTGCTGTTCCCTCTAAGTTTCCAAAGCTTTCTGTTGTCTTCAGTAAAATTTGTGGTATTCTGATGGATATGCAGATGGTGTAATGGGTAGCAGCTTGGAATGAGGAATCGGAGAGCTGGATCTGTTGGATGTTGCCCTTCCCTGGATTCATGGGGAGGAATTGGCCTACTGCGCTGACCCAATGTGTGTTGGTAGAGGCAGATGTGATATGCTTGGATGATTATATCTCTTTTCAAATCATGATTGCTCAAGTGTATTTGCACATAAGTGAATGTAACAAACATGACAGTAATTTGAAGTTGGCTCACTGATTTCTCCTTACGAGCAGTCATCCATTACAGTACATGCACATGTAAGCTTACAGCACCTGGTATTCCCAAACAGTCCCCCATCTAGGTACTAACCAGGCTCAACGTTGCTTAACTTCGGTGATTGTATGGCATTTAGAAGAAGAATGTAGGATAACCATAAGATATAACGGACATTAAAACAAGTTCTTTATTAAAACTTGTCACATTGCTTAATTCAGATGATTTGACAATAACAAGTGTTTCACTGTAATATGGCTGTAAGCTCTTCATTACATTCACTTATGCACAAATATCCTTGGGAAAGGTATTAATCAATCTCTTCTCCACTGGCTATGAGTTAAATAGTAAGACTTGTATCTGAAAAAATCATTGTTATTCTAAACAAAATTGTTAACCCTAGAACACTAACCATAGGTATATAGTACCCAGCGCAAATTTTCCTATTTTTAATTACAATATTCAGTACCCGATTTTCTTATCTAAATAATGTTTTTCAGTTCCTATTAATGTTAACTCAAAGTACAAGGTTTGAAGTGCCTGCATGTAAAATATTTCAAATAAAGATTTATATTTAATATTTTTTTTGATATTTTCAAAATCGGGTATGATATACCCATGGTTAGTAGTGGTGTAACTTTAATTGATGGTTAGTGTTCTAGGGTTAATACAAAATTAATTTGCAGAAAAATAATTATCCTTCCAATCCAACATATCTTTTAGCTTTAAATTCAAATTTAATCTGTAAAGGTAAAAAAAAAAAAATCAACCAAACATTTCTTTGGGGAAGTTTAAGCTAAACACTTTAATCCACTGCTAGAGGTGATTAATATTAATTATTTTGGCAATATTTAACCTTTGTGCTCGTAAAAGAACAGTTATTCTCTTGACTTTGCTATTATTGTATACACATTTAACATCAGCAATGTTTGTTACAAAAAGTAATGATTAGAAATTTAATAAAACCCAAACATGAAAGTGGATTTATATATTTTCTTTATTCTTGAGAAATGACAAAGATATTAAACACTATTTATTAGATTGCTTATTTACAAGAATACGTTTATTGCTGAAACCTGATGAGTGGACTGAATAACAAAATAGTTTGTCTACGTTACTCTGAAGTTGGGGTACTGAATATAACATCAGTCAGCTAAGTAACAAATGTTATATTTTTATTAAACACACATACATATATATATATATATATATATATATATATATATATGTGTGTGTGTGTGTAATTAGGAAAGCAGCTAATTCCACTACCTTGATTTCTTTTGAGTTCATTTGTAGTGAGATAAAAAGAACGTGTATATTTCATTTAATCCCCCACCGATACATTTTCAATACACATGGCACAGTGGATAAAGGTGTTAGATCCAGTGACAGGACCCAGAGAGTGTGAGTTCAGTACCTGGTTAAGTCGGTGGAGAATTTGGAGAGAGAATTAAGCAGGAGATAACTGATAACTGACATCCATTAGACATGGCACGTGGAACTAGAACAGTCTACCCAGTGAGTGAAATAAAGGGTTTAGTTCGACATTCCAACCACCTGAAGAAGGCTGGAGTATACAACAGCCAAAACATGGTAATAAATATGGCAACAAAGATAAGGACAGTAGTCCGAATAATGTAAATAGTGTACATAATACCTTATCACAGAAATATAGACAGATATTGATTTTTTTTGGCCCTCCTCCTCACCTTCAGCCACACTTCACATTGTGTGCTTAGTCATTATTTTTTTTTTTTTTTTTTTTTTTTTTTAAATAAAGCATTAGGAAATCAATTGACCGAAATCACCTGATGATACCAAAAGGTTGAAACCAATGTAGCGGGATCGGCTGATCTCCTAATTTTCTATACATAAAAGCTCTCCATGTTAAATTCTTATCTTTTTATGTGTATTGACCACTTTTTTAATACTACTGTTTCCTGGTCTAATTCAACCTTGACTATTAATTTCTTTATATATATATATAATGAAACATTTATTTACCATTTTTATGAAGGAATAACTATGAAAAGAATTATTTTTATTCATAAAAATGTCTTTGATTAAGAATATTTAAATAAACACATAACAATGAATAGCTAATTATAAATTTTGAAAAAATGCATTTTCCAATCATTTCTTTAATTTTCTCTCACCATATAAATTCACTAAAATTCATCTCTTCCACTTACATATTTTGTTAAATTTGTAAATCTTTTTATAAATTTTTGAATAAAAAAATTTCTTTTTAGATTTCTCTTTTTTTTTTTTTCTTTTTTTTTTAATAAAATAATAAATATTGCATCATACTTGGTTCACATATTTTTATCTTAACATTGCCTAGGGAGTCAAAAGGGCATATAGTAATAACAGTGCCAAAGGAATAAATGCCCCCCTTTTTTTTTTTTTGTCTGTGCGTGCAGACACAAAGGTTATTAATTACTATTAATTCTTAATGTTTGAAGTTTCATTCTTAGATCAAACATTGTGACTATAACAGCTAAAGTGGTCTGAATAGATTAATATGTCATAATAATAGTCCTTAATCTCAAAAATTCACACTTGTTAATATTTGAACTGTTAAAAACACTTATTACTAGTATGATTACAAGTAGGTATAAAGAAATGTTGAAAAGCTCTAAATCAGACCCACTTGCCAAAATCTAATGAAATGATCTTTTTTTTTTTTTTTTTGACTTATTCATGAGAGCAAAATCCTTGATATATTATTTTTGATTTTTTTTTTTTTTTTTTTTTTTTTTTTGTATAATCATTTCACCCTAAGTAAGGGGCAATAAAGCCACTAAAATGCATTTTCTGGACATTCTTTCATTTACTCTTGCCATATTCACTAAAATAGATTTGAGAGTGTTTCTTAGATTTTTTTTTTTATCCATTCACCTCAAGCAAGATGATAATGCTCTTAAGATGTAAGAGAGAAATAGAATGAAAAGAAGGAACCGGAAATCCAATCCTGAACAAGGGGATAAACAAAAGCTCTACTCCTGTTCAAAAGGCCAGGGATTAGTATGAACCAGACTTTATGAAATGGTAAATCATAAATATCGTATTGTACTTGGTTCATATTTTTTTAATCTTGTAAGTAAACATTGCCAATGGAGCCAAAATGTGTAATAATACACTAATAGCAGTGTTAGTAACCATCCTTTTTGAAACATTGTGTGTCCAATTGATCAAAACTCAAAAGTGACTGAATAAGAATGACTCTTCTCAAAATTAAGTTCTTTTTATGACTGTTGTTTTGTGCTTGTTTTACTTTTAATTTTTAAAAGGTATGAGGATGTTTTAAAAAAAAACCCAAAAAATTGAATTGTTACTGAGTGGAAATGTTCCAATAATAAAAGGCAAAAAAATTGTCTTTTAGCTTTTAACAAAGATTTTTTTGTTTTTTATTTATACACTTTTTATTTTTAAATTTATATTAGAGATCGCCATGCCCATATGCATAAGTATGCATTTGTCGCTCCCCACATTAAAACGACCTTGTGCCACATCCAGCCTTGGCAGTGAAGCTGGGTAAATATACCTACCACTATTAAGTAGGTTTGGTTAGGTATTACTATGTTTGTCAGAAATTACAAAAAATTAACTAGCATCAGTTTCATTATCATTATAGCAATTTTATTTAATTATCTATTTATTATTATTCCGATATAAATTATTATTATTACTCCTCCATTTTCCTTAGTTTCTATCTTGCTTTTTAATGTGTGCCAGACATGATGGCTATGTCTTCTTCATTGACCTTTTTATTTCTGAAAAGGTTTTAATTTAACATGGTGGGCTTTTTCTAGCTTTCAACAAGACTTCTAGTCCCTTATTTCTCCTCTGGTTAAAAAAACAAAATGTCTAATGAATGTAAATCTTCATAGACCTTTTTAGTAATTTCATCCTTATCATTTAAGTACACTATATGACCTTTGAGGTTGTCTACTTTCTCCCTCCTCCTCCTCTCCCTCACTTTTCTCTTTTTTACACCCTTCACTCCTCTCTCTTCCTTCTCTCTTTTTCATTCTTCAAAATAGCATAAAGAAGACCATGATTTTTTTTTTTTTGCAATAATGATAATGTATTTTTCTCAAAGGAGAAGGAAAAAAAAAATTTTTTAAATCTTTAACAAAACCTGAGTAAACCACACAGGTGTAACATTTTAAATGGATCCGACACTTGAGATATACAGTGACTAAAATTTTCCCCCACCCTTTGGGAAGATTTCTACGGAAGGTGTGTTGAGAAAATAGACATTATTCAAGCAATGTAATTATCAAACAGAAAATATTTCAAAGATATGACACTCCTAAACAATAGCATGCATTATACAAGCCATAGATTTTTTGCAAGAAATCTTATGAGTAGTCATTCATTACTATAATGAAGGCATTGTGGCCAAATAATATCTCTTCCATGTCACTGCACACACAAACAATTTGCTTTTATGGGCATTATCAATGAATATGAATTGAAAACCTCAATTAAGCACAACTGTAAATCAGTCATCTATAAATATCTGTCTTAGTTTATATATTCTCTGTTAATTTGTTTAAGACAGAGGGTAATAGTACTACAGTGTAGAACCTTGTTCATCTGCCTAACATTAGCATTTGAAATCCTAACTTTAACTACAAAAAACACTTTTACCATCAAAATTTTTATTATTAAGAGGAATGACCAAAATATTAGTAAATTTTCTAATCCTTTCTAGAACATGGGTGAAAATCCTGTTTTTCTTGTGTCAGCAGGTGAGCCAAAGATTAATATTAGGAATTTTACTGTTAGATTTTTTTGGTCCTTTTTGCGGTGTGAAAAAAAAATCTTGGAAATTCTTGCATTTTAATTAAGCGTCTCTCTATTTTAATTAATTAAACGTCTCTTGATACTCCATCTCCTTATTGCTTTTATACCTTTTTCTCTCTTTCAGCTAGAAGTCTCAAAGATAAATGTAGCAATCCTACATCCAGTGTGACAGACTGTCTTTGCTCTTAGTATTTCTCGAACATTCTAGGCTTTGTTTGAGTTTGGAGAATGTTGGTGCATTCTGGGTTGTTTGTTTGTTTTTTGTTTTTTTTTATGCTTAAATGGCATAGTAAATATGTGTATATGACTTCCCATACCCATTATTTTATTTATATATAGTGATTTGACATCACAGAATAAACATACTGTCTTAAAAATAACTGTCGGCAGTTCAGAAGGATTCATTGGTGTAATTGGGATGAGACAGAAAGATGTTCGCAACAATTGAATAGTAGATAAGGGAAATTTTTTTTATTTTTAGAACACTACTTTTAGCAATAAAATGCTTTTAGTTGTGTTCCGAAAATAAAGTTTTCCTCATCTACTATTCTGCTCTTGTGAATACTATTTTGTGTCTTGTCCAAATTATTCCTTTTGAAGAAGTGTTGGTCACAAGAATTTTTAAGTAAAAAAAATTTGACAGGTCTTTTTAAGTCATGTATGCAAATTATAGCTCAGCAATCTTGAAGCTCTCTGGTCCCACTTTAGACCTTTGGGCAGATGGGCCTGGATCCAAAAGAATGGAGTGTATGCAGTGGCATTAAAGCATTTGGATTTTGATGCCTCCAAGACATCTAAGGGAGATAAGAGCAAGGTCTAAACAGTCTGCATTAAGACTAGCAGCCTGGTCTCTTGAAGCACAATCTTTTACCCAATGAAGTCTTCTTTCTAAGTCTATTGTGAGACTGAAGTGTTATATTTGACAAACATCTATTGATTACCCTATAAGCTCTTGGATACTCGTACATCAAAACAAACTGATGGTTGAGCCTGTTATATATGATGGTTGGTCATTAGTGTTGGAGCCTGATTATATAGTTATCTGAAAATTACATTGTTCCATCTTAGATTAAGAGCATTGACAAGTGAAGATTATGTTGAAAAATAAATCCTGTGTGAAAAAACAAAAAACACAAAAAACAAAAAAAAACTTCCATTGGGCTAGCAACTAAAGTGAGATATATCCGCACACACAAACATACAGTTAAAAAGTCCTTTGCTTGACCTTTGGTAAGATTTTGGGAAGTAAGTTGTGCAGAGGGGACCTGAGAACTCTTCGTCTTTTTCACTTGCACATATGCACATGCTATTTTCTACCATAAAAAGAATTCTTAAAAAAATAAAAAAAATAAAAATAAGCATCCAAATTCATGGACTTGAATACTAGTCTTAGTGGGTCTTAGTTTTTTTTTTTTTTTTATTTTGCTGACACTAAGGCAAAATGTGACTCAATTTTTTTTTATTTTTTTTTGTGGGGTCCCCATCATATGCATGTATATGGGCCAAGGATAAAATTGCAGATAGATAGAAAAGGTTGTAGGTGCTTTAAGAATTCTCAGTACAGAAAACTAAATCATTGAATTCAGTTGAGTTACATTTGAAGTTACCGTTGCTTCTTTAATTCCAGTACTAATAGGAAAAGCTCACTTCTCCCTGCACTCTTAGCACAGTTATTTTCACAAAATGTCTGTCATGCCACCATAGTTGCTTAATGAGTAAATGAATTAACTACTTTCCTATAACTATTAGCAAAAAAATGCTATTACTTCTACAGTCAGCCTTGACAAGGATCAGTATAGTATTCGGGTTCATACAAGCAGCTTTAGAGACCAATTTAGTCTCCTTGCATATATTGGTTAGATTGAACTAATTATGGTCTAAGGCTGCTTTTATGTAGCACTAAAGATCAAACTCCAATTTAGTGTCTTCTGAGACTAAGAGTATTTGAACCATTCCTCAAGTCTTAATCTATAAATAAGTTCTTTCTTCATGGGAAGATGCTAACATTTTCATAATTAAATTCACAATGAACTGATAAATCAGCCAATTGTCAGAGGACTTACAACATCAATTTTGATTGGCTAATAAGTAAGTATTCTTCCCTTTCTTTTTTTTTTTTTTTTTTTTAAATCTCTTACCAATAACACCTGCTTTTGTTTAGTCTTTTATTAACACCTGCATATATTTTTCTTAATGAGAAAGAAAATTATTTTTCTTGTTTCATTATTATCTGTTAATCGGGCTGTAAGATGAGTTTCTTCCAATCATTTTCTTGTTTTTATTCATTAATTTTTTTTCCTGTGCTAACAAAATATGAAATATTAGCAAAGTTTTTGATTAAGACTAGGTCTGTGTTGTATCTTGCTTTGTGTTTTAATTTATTTCTAATTTTTTAATTTAACTTTTAATTGTTTTATTTACTTTGTGTCCACATATGATTCATTTAAGTGTATAGTCATAGGTTTTGACTCTTGATGAAAACCTGTTTTCATTCTGTTAAGACTTTTTTTTCTTGACCTATTATTGACATTTAGTAAAGAATAAGGCCACAAGCAGATTTAACTCACAATAGTAGTAATATGTAAAACTACCTTGCTAACCTGTTCTCTGTGGGAAAGTATTGAAATTTAATAAGCTTTTCATAGGATGGCCACAAATATGGAGTACTCTGTGATGACAACTCACGGCATTGATCATTATGACGTTAAACTGTCTAAAAGGCCTCTGATAAGAAGATTAGAGGTTTTGAGGAGCATAGAACCACCTTAATTATAGTTGTTCACCAGGTACACTCTGATCCGGTGTTGTAGCACCTATTAGGGTCCCAGCTATGAATACATAGTACCCCCCCCCCAAACATAAGCAAAACACTATGAAAGTTAAAAAAAAAAAAAAAAAAATACTTTTTATAGTAAAAATATCAGTAATACATTTTTCTATAAAAACAAAAAACCAAAAAAGTGACAATACCTATTTATTGTAAAACTAGACTACCTGTAACATATTGGGTCACTGATGGTTCAAGTTATAAAGCATTGAAGTTGATTTCACCATTAAAAAAATATTGTCTGTTTGAAGAAAGTTGAAATAATAATACTTACTGTATTTTTAAATCTTATTCACTTAAATCATTGTGCACCAGGTAGACGCACCACAAAAGCATGCAATCACACTTTTAGTGTTATATAGATGACCAATAATACATTTTATCTCATTGAAGGCATACAGTTGCATTCAAAATATTTAGATTTCAGCATTAAATAAACCCATAGCGATTGATATGCTGCTAAACAAAATCAACTAACTAATGCAAAAGAACTCTTTCATGACATTAAGCCATATAATATCCTACAGCTTCTTAAATCGAACTGTATTCCAAAATATAACTTCAACTAAACTACAACATAAACCACACATATCATTGCCTCTAGTAATTATGCCCACACAAACATGTACATGCACAAAAGCTGAGCATCATCTACCATGTATTCAATTGTGAAAGCAGAATGACATTTTTATTACTTCAAAATGCCAAAGAAAATTAAGTTTCAGCATTAAATGACAAATAAGGAATTGACATGCCATTAAACAAAAGTAGTAAGTCTGAAATTAGCTTACCAAATATTGCTCTACACTGAACCTTTTGAATTATAATATTAGGAAATGATCAATGTCTGTAGCCTGAAACAGTTATTAACTGAATTCTGATCTGATGTTACTGACAAGATCATGTTAAAAAAATATGTTTCAAATAAATGCTTTTCTATTTGATATGTGTGTATATATCACACACACACACACACACACACACACACAAATCAATAAGCCCAATGAACATGGGATCAGGCATAGTTTCATAGCTACATCATTATTAACCCTAATCCAGCCTGTCCCTGCAAGATATCAAATATTGTCAGTTGGAAAGCATCAATATGTGTGTGTGTTGTAGAGGGAGTGTGTTTGCATATGTATATGAACATATGTGTAAAATAAATACATTATGTATGCTTAGACTACACATATTGCCCAGTTCACACTCCTTCCCCATCTATTGTACAGGAGTAGAGGTTTATTCTTTTTTTCTTCTTTAGGATTGGGTTTCTAGTTCCTTCTAAAGTCTTCTCTTTCACTTCCAGTAACCCCTTTCATCAGAGTGGCATTATCGCCTTGCTGGGGGTGATAATGATTTAAAAAAAAAAAAAAAAATATTAATGTACCTATATATGCATTTCATGTATGTTTATTTGGTATTATCCGGACAAAAATATTTGTTAAATTAATCTTTTTTTTTTTTCTTTTCTTTTTTTTTCTTTTTCTTTAAGCTATTTTGGAATAATTTATTCAAACAGTTATCCTCATTTTAGTTGTTTTTAAATTCACATTTTCGTTTCTGTATTCTCCGGCCTTTTCAGATGATTATTATAATCAGAAAAATTATCAGAATTTCAAGCTAATTACTTCATTCAATCCATGGGGTGGGGTAGACTGTTCTTTTTCTATTATAACTTCAAAAAACATGTCAGTGTAACTCTCATATAAGCTATCATGGGCGCGGAAGTTATTTTGAAATTCCAAAAAGTCACAGGACACTTAAAAGGCTGGAAGGTTCAATAAACAAATTATTAGTATAAAAACAACCAAGATGAGGATAACAGTTGGAATAAATTAGTGTATAATGGTAATTTTGCATTTGAGTTTTAGACAGAAACTAGCAATTAATACTTGATGAAAACCAATAAAGAATAAAAATAAAAAAAACACCACTATTTCTTTTTTTTTTTTTTCCTCCGTATCTCATTCTCTCATGAAGCTTTAATGAAAGTAAAACATGTTAGATCAATAAATGTTTCCTATTTGTTCTTATCATGTAAAACAAAAAAGTTCTGTTTATTTTTAAGGAAACATACTTGAAAAGGTTAACCAGTGAGTTAGTTTATTGGCTTTCCAATTTAGTCATGAAAAGAACAAACTTTGATTTGTGTCTGAAAGTCTAAAGACATTCCAGATATTCAAAATATGGCATCAACTTTAACCAAATTTTTTTTCAATATTTGTTATCTGATTATCAGGGCATAATCATGATTTGAAATAATCAAAGGCATTTGTTCTTTCTGGAATTTATTCTCTTGATGTGTGTATGTGTGGGAGTGATGGCAAGGTTGAGGGTAATGATTGTTAGAGATCTTTTGCCATGAGTCAAGTAGGACAGCTCTCTGTCAGTGTCATTCCCAAAACTCTGATTCTTAGAATAGTGCAACACTGATTTGTAGCCATTTTTTTCTAGAATTTCTTTAATACCAAAAAAAAAAACATTTTTTTATATTTTTTGGTCATTCCACTGATGCTACTTCTAGTCAAGATTCCAGCTGCCAAAGATCTTTCCTAGACAAATTCTTGGAATAGATTTTCATGCAAAGGGGAAGAGAGAGAAAGTGAAGAAAAACTGGATGAGTGGAAGAATAATAATATAGAAAAATACATATAGCTTATATATATATATATATATATTAAAAAAAAAAGACTGACAGGGTACTGTGGTTAATTTTTTTTTTTTTTTTTTAAATTTTTCTTGTGTTTGTATAATTTTCTTTTCTGGACAAATTATATAGAGATTGTCCAAATGTTTTGAACATTTGAGGACTATATTTTTAGCCATTATCAAGATGATTTTATTTTTACTTTTAACTGAATGCTTAGATTGTTTTCTGTATGCATGTATGTAGATTTTTATAGGAATGATTTATTTTCAAAACATGGTCAGCACATTGTGGCCATGTTCATAGATGATATTATTGAGTGTTGGCTTTTTCTGTTTTATTAATAATGCTTATATCATTAAATATGACAGACAAGGGAAATTTTATTTTTTATTTTGTTTTTCCAGTGTTCTTAGACTTTTTCCATTTGGTTGGAGTGAGGGAATACAAAAATTCTCCATACTGTTCATTTTTCCTATGTTCTTTTTTTCTGTTTTCTTTTTCCACTCCCCCTCGTCCCCCCCGTTTTCTTTTCCCATTTTACCTTGATATTTGTAAATAAAAACAAAGTACCGATAAATCTTTAAGTCAAGGATTAATTTGATATTATTTATGTTGTGAATAGAACCCGATTCTAAAATGATTTAAAAAGAAACCAATATTTTTCAGTTCTGACATGAGCCACATCTAATGAATGCTAATCTACGAAAGTTGGTCAAAAAATAATTCTTCCCTATTTTTTATAACTGAAAAGTGTGTTTAAATGGTAGCATTTAGAACAATATATTACATGGAAATATACACTCCTCTTTATTCTGTACCTGCCACCCCAATAACCCTGATACATCTATGTGGTGATGTGAAGAACATTCTTAGCATGAAAACTTGGGTTGATTATAGATTGCAAATGATTTGCATTCAGTTGTTTCTGGCTTCACCTTATTGGTGGATTCTGGAAAGGATGTTGAGAGGATAGGTTTGGACTTGAGCAACCCCTGACTCACCTAAAATTAAAAAAAAAAAAAAATCCTACACATGCCATTCCTTGAAAAGAACCAAACATTAACAGCTGGGTTTAAATCTGTTAACTGCAGTTTGGAAACTTGTTGATACCATCTTGTGCAAAATTTACTTCAATTTTCGAATTCTTGGAACTATTGGCAGACTGATTTAGACTACTGGGATGAATAGTTTTAAGTAACTTATATACCCACATAATGCACGATCTCGCATATCACTTATAAATCACTTTTCATTTATAAAAAATGATTTTATCATGTATCGCATGTATTACAAGTTCTCTTTTTTGAGAGACCAAATTACTATAGACTAACCTCTTTTCCTCTATCTGGTTAAATAAGTTAAAAAATTAAGAGAATGATAAGTATCGTTAGTAATGCTATATTCATTGTGTAAATGTATAGCCATAAACAACCGAATAAGAAACAGCTAAATATCTTATAAACATAATATATGGAAAAGATACATATTCACGGTTTGTATTTTATAATCTGATACTAATATGTTAATATTGCATGCATTATTATTGAATACAATGAAGTAAAACCTCGATTTTTATCAGTCCTGTTTATTTTAAATACAGCAGTACTTTTGTAATCCATATGGTAGTTTTATATTGTGTATGACCCCCTTAAAATTAGCTTCAAAATTAGGTCTTCAAAAGTCGCATGATATGCAAGTATATATATGGTAGATACATCAATAAATACATAACCTAATGATGGCAGTGGTGAAGCATTTACTTTACACAACAAATATTTTCAAAATTAGTCTTCCTTGTTAATGCCCTTAACTCAGTACTTCTCCAGTCGTTGTATTGAACATTATACAATGAAAATTTCAACTCAAAATTCATTTAATAACTGTCAGATTACAGAATTAGCCCACTTGCAAAAATCTGACCAAATCACCAGACATGAACTTAAGGAGAGAAAAAAAAAATTGAGTGAAAAACTTGTGATCATGTTCTGTTAGATGAGTTTTATGTAAATATATCTGAACTTAAGTATATCTGAGCACATAGTGTGTAGATATTAAAATATCTAAAATGTATATCTGTGAGTGTGTGTGTGTGTGTGTCATTAAATGTGACAGACCCCCAAAAAAGGAGACAATAATCATGACAGACAGTTTCTTTGCTCTCTTAGACCCCACAAAAGAAAAAATTGTAAGAGCGCTAAAAAAAGAAAAAAAAGCTTACAAAATTTCCCTTGTCTGTCACATTCAATAAAAAACATGTATAAAATGTTGCTGTGCACATACACACACACACACGTGTGTGTGTGTGTAAAAATATATACATACACACATTTGTATTATAAATGCTTGTGATAGTATGTCTATATTGATTCTGTTTTGGTAAAAGGGTTTTAGGTTCAAACTTTTTGGATCTTTACTTTATTAAGATAACATTAAACATCTGCTTTAAGAGATTTTACTTGCTTGAAACATACCAGAAATCATGACAGGATGGAAAGATAAATAATTCTTATCTTTGAGCTTATCTTATTTTACCATTCCTTCAGACATCTTTCTAACTCTTTGCAGACATGTGCAAACATCCACAAGCAGAGTTACATAAACATGTAGGCATGTACATTTCAATCTTTTTTTTTTTTTTTTTTATATACATACATACATACACTAAGTAAATGTGTACGTTTGTGTGTGTGTGTATATATATATATATATATATATGATTTGCTGGAAGGTATATTTATTAAAGATTTTGAATGCACAGGCGAATAGACATAAAATTAAACTGTTTAAAAAAGATTTCATTCAAACATGTGCATCCAATAAATATATTTAAAGTAATAAATAATATTGAATGTAAAATAAAAACCAATAATTCCTTAGAAATTACTTTGTTATGGAAACAAAAAATAAAGTTAGCACATATGGACTTTAAAAGGACCCAACAAGAGCTGTACATTTCTTAAATAGGGTAATTGAACCTGGCTTGGCTATGAAAGCTTTCCATGGCAGAGTAGTCTGAAGCCCACCAGGCTTGAAGGTGGTTTAAAACCTCTTTATTGATACTCTTGGTAACACAGGCCAGTAGGTATAAATTTACATTTTAAAAAGCAAGGATGTCTATTTTAGTAAATATAACGTTTATACAGTAACAAGAAATGTATATAAAAATTCAGATATAAATAAAATATATCTATACAAAGACAATATGAATAAAGATAAAAGGAAACCTTTTCTCAATGAATGCATTTCGTTCTTTGATGAACTTCATTGATAAAGGCCATCAGAGAACAAAAGTTTTCCTTTTGTTTTTATATACCTCCACAGATTTGCTAAAAAAAATGAGTATACATGATGAAAAAATACCCCAAACATAATAAAAACAAAAGTTTTATTGTCAAAATCTTCATTAAGAGGGGAAAAAAATCAAGGGATTTTTTAAAATTATATTTTTTGATCATTTTTAGAACATCTGAAATTTGGTTAAAAATCTTGTTTTTCTTGTGTCCACTGGGGCCATAAATTTATATAGGAAATTTCTTTTTTAGAAAATCTTGGTACATTTTTTTCATTTTTTTTTTTTATATACATCTGTTACTCCCAACTTATTCAATTTTATGAAATTGAGAAATTCATTTTATACTGCTTAATGTTTACATTAGTTATATGCAGAAGTCCTTGGAGAATTTATCTCATCCTTTTTTTTTTTTTTTTTTTTTTTGTAAAATGGGATACCCAATTACTGAAAGTCTGCTCTGAATTGTACAAGAATTGTTTTTATTATATATATATATATATATATATATATATATAAATTAAACTTAGAATATTTATTTATAAAGTTATAAATCTTAAAATTTTGTATTTATTTTTACCAGTTAAATGATATTGTTATTTAATAAAAACTATGTTTATTGCCACTAGTATTTTTATTTTATTTAACTTTGAATATTTTTTTGTGTGTATAAACATGCCAACTTTTGTAAATATGGTTGTCTATACATGACATTATCCGGAAGTAAGATCAGTAACTATAGTAAATTTAAAACCAAAGTACTTAAAATTCAATAACAGTTTAGCTTAAGGAGAATATTTTCCTAAATTCTTGATTACTGGATAGTTAAAAATTATATAAAAGGGGTACACATTATATTCCTAATTTTTACAGAAAAAAAAAATTAGATAAACTTCCGGCTGTCAACCTAATCAAAAAACTACTTATGTGTTTTAAACTAAAAATAAGTAATATTTTATTCTTTTTTTTTCTTTTTTTTTTTTTTTTTTTTTTTTTTGAAAGAGTTTTTAATAAAGAGAACTACATTTTAATGACAATTGACTAAAATCAGTGATTTTTCTTTTTCTAAGTAATTTTGTTTTGAATTACAATTAGTTTTGAAACATAGCAAAGTATTTTGTTTATTGAAAATATTAAATTTAATCTATTACCTTAAAATTAAAATAAAAGCTTCAAGAAACATTTTTCATTTTTAAAAATTCTTTTCAAAACTTAAGTACCGGGTCTCTTTGGTTTTTTTTCATATATATATATATATATATATATATATATACACACACACACGACACTTTCTTCCTCTTTGAAGTTCAGTACTCTCTTCGTTATCTGAATACATTCAAATGTCCTCTTTTAAGAATCACCATCAACTGGCTTGTTTCATTCCCTCCTTATTTTTATTCAAGTTTTTGATGGTGATTTTAGCTTTGGGTTGGGAGTTGCAGGAAGCTAAGTCTTCTTGCTTGGTCATTGGGAATGTGAAAGTTATACAACAGACAAAATCAGTCGATAGCAAATAATTGCAGGCTAAGTAACCTCAATGGGAGAGTGTCTGTTAACATATGTACAATTACATCACCTCAGATTGGTTGCCTCCCACACAACCAATTATACTGAGATATTCAAAATGTTTTCGACATATATAGGTATATTGGCTGAGTGGTTAGTACATTTGCTTTCTGACCATAAGACCTAGGTTTGAATCTAGCCATAGTCAATTTGTCAAGACTTCTTGATGTTATTGATCTTGGGGATGCAATCTCAGTGTGTGGCACCTTTGGAAAGTGCCTGAAAATCATACCACCAGTTGACCCAATCCTTGTGAGTGAAATTGGGTAGATGGGACCCGTTGATGGTTGTGTTAGCACAAAGTCACAAGTCATTGTGACTGAGGGTTTGAGCATGCTGGCCTTGTCCAGACTGTTGATAACGCTAGACAATATGCTGTCTTCAAGAAGCTGTAACTAAGGTTTACTCAGTATAGTTGCAGTATAAACCATGGGTGGGCTCTGTTGTACAAAATGTACACAAATGTGCCTGAGTAGGCATCTGCAACATGGATTAGCAAGTCACCGTAGCAGACAGGCATCCTCAGAATCAAGTGGCCATCCATCCATATATATATATATATATATAATGTCCAATTAGGAATGAACTCGTGTTGCTAATGTTTATATTGCTATGGTAATATTAGCAGTTTCCTTATAAGGAGACATTCATTGACCAAACAGCCAATACTACTTGAGTTACGTTTTTCTTCATTTCATGCTCATTAGTCTGAGTTGAGTATCTATTCTCATCTCTAACGGTAATATTAGCCATTTCCTTATAAGCAAACATTTGGCATTCATTGACTGAGCAGCTAGTATTATAAAATTTTATGTAAACCTGAAGCAAGAATTTTATAAAAACCTGAAGCAAGAAATTTTTTTTTTTTTTTATACACATGCCAATTTTTGTAAATATGGGTGTGTATAAAAAAAAAAAAAAATATGCCGGTGAAACAACCAGGTATTTAAATAAGAAAATATATGAACACAAAAAGGACTTTTTTTTTTTTTTTTTTTTTTACAAAACAGTACATTAGTTGCAATTCATTCATCATAATAAGTTTAACCATAATTTGACTTAAAGTATGCAGGTTCGGCTAAAATAGAAAGTAATTTATTAAAGCAAATGGTAAAGGTAATCTCAACCATTTCCCTCCAAGGAAATATTTGGCATTCATTGACTGAGCAGCTAGTGCTGCTTTCTCTTAAAATAATTTTCGAAGAAAATAGTTTTTTTTCAAGTCCTGCAGCTTTTATTGTTCTTTCATATAAAATTAGTTACGACGACTTAAAAACAATAAGAGATTTAATTAATACCAAAATAATAGTGACATAAAACTTGAAGCAAAAATTTGCAAAATAGAATTAAAAAAAAAAAAATGAAAAAATACACTGGTGAAACATCTAGGGATTTAAATAAGAAAATATATGAACACAAAAGGGATTTTTTTTTAGAAAACAATACATTAGTCGTAATTCATTCATCATAATAGGTTTGACTATAATTTGATTTAATGCAGATTCCATTAAAATAGAAAGTAATTTATTAGTGCAAATGGTGAAGGTAATATTAATTGTTTACCTACAAGGAAAGAATAGGCATTCATTGACTGAGTATCTAGTGCTTCTTTTGGTCAAAGTTTATAAAATCTTTCTGTTAAAACAATTTTTCAGGAAAATAGGTTTTTCAAGTCCAGTGGCTGTTATTGTTCTTTCCAGTAATTATGGTGGTTTTTTACCTAATCTTTTGTTTGAAGTCGTGTGGAATGTCAACATCTTCATCCCATTATTTTCTTTTCAATATAAGACTTTGTCACATACCATAAACGGATTAAAAAAGAATAATTTCAAATTATTATTCTTTCATTTATTTCTTTCTATCAAGGCTTATCTGTTAAAAACCATATGACTTGCAATTTTTGCTTCTCTCCTTTTTACTGTTTTATTAAAATCCTTTGCCAATTCTATTTCGTCATGGAAATCTGCTCCTTTCTAAGCATCATGACCTTAAGTTCAACAGCGTTCATGCTTCTGGAAATATTTTTGCTAATTAACATTTCTGGAAGTAAGCTCTTGAGGAAGCCACTTGGGCCTGAGTTGGTTCACAAGCAGAAGCCCAGAGAAAGGTTGGAGAAAGAGGAAGTTACCATGACAACAGGCTATTGCTACTGGCTGGACTTGTCATCCATTCTTAACCTGATCTCCCACCACCAAAAAATTTAATTATTTCTTTCTGTAACGTCTTCAAATTTTGAATTTTTCTTTCTTCTTTTAATGAATATCAGTTTAAGAAAAAATACCCAGAATCCATTCAGTTGTTTTGTAATTCAATTTATTGATGTATTTGGATGCCAAATACGAGTAGTGAGGAATAGTAAGGTGAATCGTGTTCTGCTACAAAGCTAACATCATATTGGATTTCTGTTTCTCTCTTATATCAACAAGATCCATAAGAATATGTAATTCTTTTTTAGTTTGTGTGGCATCACAAGCAATAAGTCGAGCTCATGTAATCTCCTGCTTACAGGTGCAAGAGCAATAACTTTCCAGTGTAAATATGTATCTTTTAGATGCCTTGAATCCTTTAGATGCCTTGAAGCCAGTGACAAGTCCCTTACATTAAAAACTTTCTGTTCAAGTGAAACACACTTTTAACATTTTTTTATTATTTTTACTCGTTTTTTTTGTTTTTGTTTTTTTTTTTTTTTTTGCTGACAGTCCTACCACTAAGACAATGATCACTCTCCTACAAAATACAAAGAGGACACAATTTATTACATAGCTGTCCTAAGTAATATGAAATAGTTGATACTGAAGATTTTGTACTTGAATCAAACTTTTTATTTCGGTATACTAAAGTTCACACAATGCAATGCTCAAGAGCTACTCCAAAGGATTACTGTTTGAAACAATATTGAATGAATAGTGTGATGTTAATGAAAGAGGTGATAAATGAAGATTGTGTATAAGGAAGATTATTAATGATTATACCTTGACTTGTAGAGATTAGAGAAGTACCTGTACAAGAATCTGTTCCCCAAAGTAGCAGTTCTTGAAAAAGAAGCTGTCTTAGGTGGGAATTTCTCTTCTGGTTCGGATTACAGAGGAAATGAGGGTGATTTGACTCTGTGGAAATTACATATCATGTCCTAACTGTAAAGTTCTGAACTGGTGGAACTAAAGAATGGAATTCATCTGAATGTTTCTCAAGGAAATAGTAACAGTTGTATTCTTAGAAATGTGGCTGCAAAGTTTAGAATGCCCTACGCAATCCCTACCTGACTCCAATAATGACTTTGAACTTAGTTTTTATCATATTTGTACTTTGCATGATTTATTACCAGTTATATTTTTTAAACAAATTTTTCACCCAATATAAAGTTACAAGAGCCACTCAAGGTATAGGGTTACTGAATGCAGTTAGGGCTTGTATGTAAGAGGAGGAGGTAAGAAGTGCAGATTATGAGGATATCTAAGAAATATAATGGTTAGTTTTAAACATGAAAAGTTGTCATTATTGGGAAAACATCCTCTTGGGAGTTTTTATGTAGCTTAGCGGAACATTTGCTATGTTCATAAAAATATTCATGTGCATTTGAAATTAACTGAAGATACAACAGTTTACTGCAGATTTTATTTATGTACAGTCTCATCATCATCCCTTAGCACTAAAAGGGGGAGAGAAAAATACTTAACTATTGAAAGATATGACTGTTTTCATTGAAACGTCTGGAAGTAAAAAAAAAAAAAAAGTTTGATGACACATTTTTATTTAGGAGAGTAACAAACGAGATGTATTACAAGGTCATCATCTTTATAGACAAAGAACAAGAGAAGTCTTTTGGGTGGGCATTGTCAATGTTGTCAAGATGTAGGGGTTTGCCCCTGAAGGGTATGAATTGAAATGTAGTAAATGATGATGAAAATAATAATCAAATGTTTATTATTATTGTTGTTATAATTATTGTTGTTGTTATTGTAATAATAATGATGATGATGGCAGTCCCACTGACAATCTGAAACAATGACAGAATGTGGAATAAAAGGGCAAAATAACCTGAAATCAGATGTTCCTTTTTCTATAGGATAATATCAATGTTAAAGATACATCATTGATTTCTGAACAAACGGTTCTGTTGAAAACCAAATGATGGTTACCTGACATGACATACAGGTGAAAAAATTTAAAGAGACCTCAAAAACAAAAAGGTTATTTAAAAAAAAAAAAAAAAAATTATAATTAAAATATTTAGAAACTACTCCCACTTTTATGTACATCTAATTGCCTTTTTGTTTCCTGATTTTCAATTAATCCTGACCACTGACAATCCCTTTCTTCCTGATTTTCAATGCATTCATATAGTAAAATCCTTAGCAATGCATTTACATTATCCATATAATAGCCCTATTCTATCAGTAATGCTAGCATTCATTCCTGACCACTAACAATCCCTTTCTTCCTGATTTTTCATTGCATTCCTATAGTAAAATCATTAGCAAAACATTAACATTATACATATAATGCTTATGGTCATATCAAGTTAAAACATCAGTTCTTGTATGATCACTGAAGTTAAGCAACGTCAAGCATAGTCGGTACCTAGATGGGTAACGGCTTGAGAATACAAGGTGCTGTAAGCTTGGATGTGCAAGTGGTGTAAAGGATAATGGCTCAGAATTGTTAATCGGAGAGCAAGGTTCCAATATCAGTGAAGTTCATTATATTCACTTACATGCAAATACCTTTGAGAAAGGTATGAATTCACCTCTTGTCCCCCAAGCTATGAGTTAATGATTTACTGATACAAGTCCTAATTATCTCCAAACAATTCTTACATTCTAAAAATATTTTCTGACTTTAAATAACCTGTGAAAGCTCAGCTAGTCTATTCCAAACCCAAATCTAAAAGATTTAATTCCAATTTAATCCATCTTACAAACTTATAAATCTATCATTTGTCTATATCTTGAATATTGCTGCCATATCTCGTTTGGGGCTCCTACTATATATCTCGAGATTCTTGACAAAATTCAAACAAGCGTCTGTAATGTAATCAATTCTGAACTTGCATCTTTGCTTCAGCCACTTTCTCACCAATGTTTCGTTTCCGTTTGTCTTTTCTGTAAATATTTTTATGGCAATTGTTCTGATGAGCTTTCCTCCTTGATGCTTCAACTGCATGAATTTAAGCGTGCCACTAAATTGGCAACTAGGTTTTTCTATTTTAGTGTTGAACTTGCTAGATGTAACTGTATGTTCTATCCTAAAAATCTTCTCATTCTCTTTCACTTCCAGTAACCCTGTGCATCCTAGTGCCATTATTGTCTTGCTTGATTTTTTTTTTTTTTTTTTTTTTTTTGTTAAAAAAAATTGACTTGCTTCTAAGTGAATTGAAATCTGATGTTTAAATAGAAAAAAAATAAAACAATTAAAAAAGACATAAGGATTACATAGCAACCACTCTTAAAAAGTCTGCCTATTTGCATTGCTGACTTTCATCTTGGTTCCCCCATTAGTCTATTTGTAAGTACTTTTGAGAATAGTTTATAAATGTTTTATAGTAATGTGACTGAGTAGTAGTTGCCAATAATATTCCTCTCCTCTTTTTTTCATTTTTTCTTTAATAAAGTGTTGTAGCTTACCTACAGACGTTAATGGGTATGTCCCCATTCACATAAATACAGTAGTAAATACTGTATGTTGGTCTGCAGTTGGAGAATTCACTTGACTCACTTCTGTGCATCGCTGGCGAATCTTACATGTGTTGTTCTTGTCCTAAGTATCATCGTTCATTACCAACCTTCCCTAGGTTACAGCATAAAGTAGGGCTGCTAGACAGACATTTAAGGTTCTTTTCTGTCTAAATGGAGTTGTGTATATGTGGTTGGTATAATAGATAGCAGTTTGGAATGAGAAATTAGAGAGCAGAGTTCAAATTCCTGTCAGGTTCATTACATTCAGCTATCACAAATAGCGTTGGGAAAGTATAAATCCTTCTTCACTCAGCTATGGGTTAAATATTAGGACTTGTATTTTTAAAACCATTATTATTCTCCAAAAGAATTGTTAATGCAATATTCGATTAAAAAAGTAAATAAAAGAATTGTAATCTAAATTATGTTTCAGCTTTAAATAACCCACAAAAGGTTGATAAGCTGTAACAAAACAAATAAATAAATTTATGTTAATATGAAGTAAATACCTGTTCCAATCCTTTGTAGATTTCTTCTGAATCTTTCAAAAGGTCTGTTACTATGCTATCATTGCTTGGTGCTTTCCCATTTTGAAATAAAAACTTTTTGCCCTGTTGTTACCTGAGGAACATCACCAGTATCTACTGAAGAGATTGTTGCTGGTATTTTTATTTACAGAGTACACTTTGGTCATTTTTAACATATTGCCCTTACATTTGTGAACTTCATCAGTCTTGTCTTTCAGTGAAGCTGTTGTTGTTTATGTATTTGAGCTGTGTATTGAGTGTTTCACTCTTCTCCCTTTGTTATTTCTGTTTAGAGGGAATATACAGTAATAGTGGTCTTGAGAGAAAACTGCCCTTTTTACAGTTTTTATTTTTTGTGGGTACCTTTAGTTAAACTTTGTCTCATTTTGTTTCTTTTAACATGAAAGTCAAATTTGACTTTGCAATTGATCAAGCTGATTGCTTCCTATATTGACTTTGTTCATTGTTACATCTTCAACAGTACTGATATTATCACCAATTATAAAGTTAATTTTTACCCCCACTCCCCTGTTTAGGCTTTTCAAAGTCCATTTATGGCCTGTTTTGTTCACTACATAAAAACAGACTCAATAAGTTTGCTGATTAAATATATATATATATATTTTATTTTATTTTTTTTTTTTTTTTTTTACTGCTTTTCACAGTAAACATTCAGCCATACAATTTAAACAAATATTAATGATAACTTGAGTGTGACTCACTCTGTGAAGTTTAGTGCTCCCACCGTAGCGGGGGTGGGGGGGATACTGAAGCAGGTAATTTCTTTTTTTCCCCTCTATCCAAAACAAAATAATTTGAGTAACTTTATCTCCTGTCAGAAATCTTATCAATTTGGATTGAGTAGGGGGAAGTGATAGCAAAAAACGGGGCACAAACCAATTCCCTTGAAAAAATTTTTCTTTACATTTTTTTTCTTTTCTTTAATCCTGTATATTTCCTCCCTGTTATTTGGCTTTAAAGTTTAAAAAAACACCCTCTCTCCCAAGAGAGGCAGTATAGAATATTCAAACTTAAAAGAAAGAGCCCACAGGGCTGGAGTAAAGATATAGTTGAGTCAGGGTTCAGCTGTTAGAATTTCGAGGATGGCATGAGATAAGGGATTTAAATATAACGTTTCTGTATTATTTCTTTACATTTCTGACATTGTATAATGTTCGGCAGAAATCCCCCTACCCCCAACATTTTAATGGTTGACAAAAAGACCAAATTAACTTCTATTAAAAAAATTTATTTCACTGTTGTTTAAACAAAGGGCTATAGACTTTATTCATTTGGTTTTAAGATTGACATCCTCTGAATGGTGGCCTCTATTCGCCATACACTTAACACTTTCACCCCAGCCCCTCAACCTCCGATGTCTTACTCTCTGGGTTAAGGTGTCTACTCGGTCCTAACTGAACTTAAGGGAGTGGCTGTAGGTCCACTGAGCATCTGTAGATTATTCAACCGGTTCACTGGTTTAATCCTGCTTCCTTCCCATGTTGTGTTTGGTTTAATCTAGAAAGCAGAAGTGATGTTCATCCATTCATGGTCGACTGAAGATGTAGACATGACTGGAGAGTCTGCGCTAAGAAATTTAGAATGCAACAAAAAAAAAAAAAATTAATATCTGCAGAAAGCCGGACAACCAACTTACTCAATGATTGAATTGTTAATGTCTTTTATATAGCATAAAAGAATAGTATAGAAAAGAAACGGGTTACAGAAAAGAAAAGTAATTGACGTAGAAACACATACACTGGATTCTGGACAGAGAGAGAGTGTGTTATGATTAACTTGTTGTTAAATAGTCTCAGAATGATATACAACTCTTTTGTGATGGGGGAATAAGATTTTTGTGCATGGCTTAAAGTTTATAGTGGCATTCCTCCTTAGCAGTAGTTTGAGTAGTAATAATATTCGGAAGCAAAGCTTTTGGTACTTATATAACAGTGACATATTAACCGGACGCTTTGTTCCAATCTGATGCCACTTTCTTTCCTTCTTGAGTCTCCAACTCGAACTGTCTCTAGCCCAACTCTTGTTCAGTCTAATTCTCTTCTGTCTGTCTCTTCAGCATAACTATGTTTATATAGAAAAATCATATTAGTTAATTTGAACCTTTTGCCCTACTACATTCCAGCCTGATTATCATAGGGTTTTCTGTTTCAACCAAAAATGAAGAATTCTAAATAGTCCTCCTCTAAAAAAATTACTCAGTTCTATTCAAGTTTTAATCAATAAAAATTATTTCGACCATTTCCATTTGTCTTTTTTCATGACCTTTCCAATGGGTAAAAATATCTAGATCATATTTCCCATCAGTAAAAAAAATGCTCTGATCAAATCTTGAGTCCAAACCTACACCAATTTCACTAAAAAAAAAAATATATATGTGTGTGTGTTTCCCCAGGCACTGTCTGTCACACACCCATTCAGATGATTTGTTTTTCATCATGCAGAATTTCAAGTGGTTCAAGGTGGCTATTTTTTAAGCACTGAACCTGTTGCCCTGAAATTTTCAACCTCTAGAAGTATCAATTTTTCTCTCTGGAACTCTGGAATTCTGATGTAGCATGAGAGGCTCTCTGTAATTACAGATTCACCAGGCTTTAAGAACCCAGCAAGCACACATGTTCACCAGTCCAAGTCATGATGGTAATTGATGTTATCTGGAAAAAAAAAATGACATTAGTTAGATAAAGACACCATTGTCACTTGCCTCAATTCACTAGCCTCACATAGATGACAGTTTAAAATGTAGGAGGTATTTCTGTCACACACTGTACTTGGCTCGTAAATTTTTACTTAAAATTAAAATTTCAATGGCCCCCTCATTTGGGATTAACTAGACATACCTGGTAATACATTTTAAGATGTTAATTAATCTCTCATACTTCTGTTTGATGTGATTTTATCATGTTTCTATATATTAATGAACTATGAAAATGAAAGAAAATTATCTCTTTATTAAAAACTAGCTTAAAATCTGCTCTATTGTGTGGCATTTAAGTTAGCTCCTGCAGAGGGGGCTCTTGATTGAGCCTTCATCACAATAGGTAGGTAGGGAGTAAATGTGATAGGTAACAACAAACTGTAGAAGAACTCTGAATTGATTGTTACATTTAAGTATTGCATTAATATCTAAGCTTACCTTTTAAAAGTTCAATGATAATTCTTCTGCCACCACTTAAAGACAATTTGATATATGTAGGGCTTTACTTTTTGAACAAACCAATTATTTTTATTTCAAGAATGATTTTCACTGGATTTTGTAATCAATTTTGATTATTCTTAAATTTATTTCCCTGTTATAAAAACTGATATTGTACAAAAAATTTTGTTGCAAAAAAATCACGTATGAAAAATTTCCAGAAGCAATCACAACAATGAAAAATAGGAATCCAAAATTTCAGGATTGCAGATCCAGTCTGGAATGTTCTTAATTTGCTCATGGAGTCTGCCTGATCCCAAAATGGTACATGTTGGGCTGCATCCTCTAAGAGTAAAGTTGAAAAAGTGTGACACACTGACATTCACATTTATTATATAGATGAAGGGAGAAACAAATATTGCCAACATATAAAATACCTTTTGTAAACAATTGATATCAATATCTGCTAATTTTGTTTCATTATCTATTGTACTGAGTGTATTTGCTGTCTTAAGTAAGAGGGTTTTTAAGCTGAGTAAGCATTTCTGAAAATGTGTATTTGTATATAATATGATCCCTCACCTTTTTTGCTTTTAAATTTGTTCAAAGTTTCTCTTATGCACAAGAAAATATAGTACCACAAAATGTGATCAATGATTGCTTCTCTTGTGGTTCACCATTGTATTGTCATTAAAATTAATTGAAAACTATGGGTGGACAGAATGACAAACATTGGTGAATATATAATGTCTAGTAAACCTTAAATAAACCACTAAAATTAACTTTGTTTACCTCTCTTGTTTATTAATCAAATCTTGCCTGTTTAGTGAGTCATAATTCTGGGTTCTTTTTGCTTTCTTTTTAAAAACAAGCCTTTAACAATAAGCTTTAGCAGGATTTCGATTACCATGAATATTTCTAATGAAGTTTGCAGCTGTAAAAGAATTTATTTTTATGTAAAAGAAAATTGGCTCTTGGCCAAATTCAATGTTACTTTGTATATTATTGCTAAAAAAAACAAACTATGACAGCATTGTATCTTCAATGATCCACTGAATACAATGATTCCACTGCTATAATGGACATCAAGAAACGCAAGTGAAGCACAGAATTTATTTATACACTATGACTACCCTGGTATTCACAACTTCTTTTATCATCATGAGCCTTTTTTTTTTATACTGCTAGCCTCTAATTAACCCAGTTTGAATTTGAAACCACTTTTATTCTTGTTCTGAATAGTATATATTACTACAAAGCTGTCTATTGTTTCTTATGGCAAACCAAATGGTTGGACTCTGTGAGCAGAAAATTAGTCGATAAGGATAACTTGATCCACAGATGAGCACAAGATAGGTGGTGCTAATCTCAACCCATTAGAGGTTACCCCCAGATAAGTTGATCAAAACAGGTATTTCCATCTAATCTCTGAAAAGCCCCCCCCCCCACATACACACTTTTCTTTTCTTTTCTTTTTTTTTTTTTTTAACACAAAACCACATAAACAGGATGTACTCAGATTGTAGGAATTTCTATGAACCTTTATTTCTTAATGTATTTGACTTCATAGGCTTCAACCAACAAGGCTTAATGCAAACTCTCTCAGGCAAATCAATAGAATCTGTTGAATCTTTTTACATACCTAGGAAACAAGATGAATTCTACTGAAAAGGATATAAAAATTCATATTGCTAAAGTCTGGGCTGTCTTGAATAAAATGAATGTAATCTGGAAATCTGGTCTACCAGACAAACTCAAATGCAGATTCTTTTGAGCCACTATAGAGTTGATGTTAATGTATGGTGCCACTGCCTGGACATTAACTAGAACCTGAAAGTCTAAGCTTAATGGAACCTACACTTGGATACTGAGAGCTAGACTTAACATCTCTTGGAGACAACATTCAACTAAATCATAGCTCTATGGACCCATCTCTCATATTTCTACGATCTTATTCAAATGCAGAATGTGTTTTGCAGAATGTTAAAAAATTATAATTTTTTTTGGTCAAGCCTTTCTTGGTGAGAAATAAAATGAAGTTGGACTTTTGGGTGGGTGATTTATTTTTTATTTTAGGAAATCTGTAATATAGGGTGTTTCATTAGGATGTCTCAAAGTCAGCAGAAAATAAATCTGCGTTATTGGTGACTATTTATTTCTCTATTGGATCATATTATTTAAGTCATAGCAATTATGTGTGAAAAATAATATCAGCCAAATGTTCACCAAGGCTTTGGCAACACACCTCTACTCGATGGTCAAAATTTTTAATGACATCTCTGCATAGTTGCTCCTTGATCTGACCAATATGCCTTATTATCTCATTCTTCAGCTGTTGAATTGTTGTTGGCTTGTTGGCATAGACCTTACTTTTGAGATGACCCCAAAGGAAGAAATCTAAAGGCATCAAGTCACACAATCGTGGTGGCCAATTGACTTTGCTGTTTCAAGAGATGATGTGACCTGGGAACATCTCATTCAAATTCTGTTTGAACATCCATTTTTGTAATAGGCTTTGATAACTCAAACACATTGTTTGATTGTTAATCTTTCCATGGTTGAAATTGCCAAAGACTTGGGTTGTTAAATCTGAAAGAAAAAGGAAAAAAAAATCATTAGACGCTTAAACTTAATGCACATTTAAAATAAGTCCAAGTTATTGGAACACCCTTTATAACAAAAAAAAAAAAAAAAATACCCCTAAACAAGTTTAATTACTGTTTTATTTCTTGCTGAGAAAGGACACAGGCTTGTCTAAAAATTCTAATTTTTAGCATGTTTTCATCATGCTTCTATTTGGTCAAAAGGTTTAATAATATGCAATAAATATTTTTATTATCTTTGTTTTTATTGTCTCAAATTTCTTTCATCAGGCCTTCTATATCTATATATAAAAAACAAATGTACACAATATTTATCTACTATCAGAGATATATAGGATTAATACAAATATAAAATCTTGCCCTGTAGGAAGTTAAGCCAAAGGTGGACCCACAAATGCTGAGTGACTGCCCAGATTTTAAGTCACAATGAGATCAACTTAAAAAAAGAAAAATCCTTAGTATTTGTCATTCTGGGGTTCTGTTTATGAGCTGTTACCTTCGCTCCCACCATTAACATTTGACTCATCACCGCCTAACAAAAGAATCTATGCTGGGCCCTACACTTAGGGAAATACTTTTTTTCTTTTACACTTCAGTTTAATGTCTCTTCCTGTGTCACATCATAGACTGACATTATTCCTAATTGTTTTTAATTATATTCCCTAGTAATAATTCATGGTCTCTATACAAATGAATACAAATGGCTCTTGAACATAAATTTATAATGGTGGGGGAAAATATGTTAAAGAAATCATAGAAGTGTCTTTAACATTTACTCATATCTTCATTGCTTGTATAGTCACTTGAGGACATGCTGTCAAAATGGTTGGTTCGTACTTTAGGAGTCAGATTAGACTAAAAATGGAATATTATTGTCATGTCTGGGCTGATGGTGTCCAATCCTTACTTTCCAGCTTTGACAGTTACAAATCATTTCTATAACCTGTGGGGGATGATTTATTTTCCACCCTGCAATCCTTTTCCCACAGATGCAACATTGGATGCCTATTGCTGTTTCCATTGCAAATGTCCAGATGAGCTCCATTCTTTAAGGCCACTTGTTCAAAGCTTTAACACAAAGATATGCCTTTGTGTCCTGGGTATGACGGTACATCTGCATCCAGAGTAAGACGATAAATTACATCCAACAGCAAGGCCTCTGATCAGGAGGCTTTGAGAAGCGTGGAACCTCCTCTAAATTGCTGGTGTTCTTAGGTCCACCCTGGCCTGGGGTGGTAGCACCTGTTTGGGTCCCAGCTATGGGCAAATAGTTAACCCCGAAACTGAGGTAAAAAGCATTATAAAGTGTAAAAATAGGTTTTAATACCAGAAATACTTTGTAAAAAAAATTACCAGAAATAAATTTTTGAAGAAAAAAACTATTACCAGCTATACGTTTTTGAAAGAAAAAAAAACTATTACCAGCTATACGTTTTTGAAAGAAAAAAAAAAACTATTACCAGCAATACGTTTTTGAAAGAAAAAAAAAACTATTACCAGCAATATTACCAACAATACGTTTTGAAAAAAAAAAAACTATTACCAGCAATACGTTTTTGAAAGAAAAAAAAAAAACTATTACCAGCAATACGTTTTTGAAAGAAAAAAAAAAAACTATTACCAGCAATACGTTTTTGAAAGAAAAAAAAAAAAAATATTACCAGCAATACGTTTTTGAAAAAAAAAAACTATTACCAGCAATACGTTTTTGAAAGAAAAAAAAAAAATTACCAAAAAAGAAAAAAAAAAACCAGCAATACGTTTTGAAAGAAAAAAAAAAACTTAATACGTTTTTGAAAGAAAAAAAAAAACTATTACCAGCAATACGTTTTTGAAAAAAAAAAACTATTGCCAGCAATACGTTTTTGAAAAAAAAAAAATATTACCAGCAATACGTTTTTGAAAGAAAAAAAATTACCAGCAATACGTTTTTGAAAGAAAAAAAAAACTATTACCAGCAATACGTTTTTGAAAGAAAAAAAAAAACTATTACCAGCAATACGTTTTTGAAAGAAAAAAAACTATTACCAGCAATACGTTTTTGAAAGAAAAAATATTACGGGGTGTCAGAATTAAATAACCCATTGAGTTTGATATGCCGTAAACCAAATCAAACCAAAGATATGCCTTTCTGTGTCCACGTTGTTGAGTTACCCTCATTCCTTGTGCGTATCATTAGTAAGAAGGATGTTCCACCTTGAAAGCTTCAGTCCCACCCCCCACCCCACCGGAGAAATATTACTTTGTAGAATAGACTCCCACATGGATGCTTCCCAAATACATCTCATTCTGTAACCCTCTATCTTGAGTGGCACTTGGGCCTTATATTGGGTGAACATTGGTAGAAAAGGTAATTTACAGTTAGTATACATTCAGAAGTGAGAAAAATTCATTTTATATGAATGTTTGTCAACATTTGACTTTTCTTTCTTGCTTGACATAAAAAAAGAATATGGAGGGGTGCAAAGGAGCCACTGGTGATTTAAAAAATAAAATGGGTTTATTACAAGAATTGAAAATGAAGGAGTAAGTTTCACTCTGACAGCTTCTTTCCCAGAATTGTTACATTGTGGAACAGACTCCTGTGATGATGCTTCCCTGATCACTACAAACTTAACCTCTCTTCAAATCTACAGTCAAACATTAACCTCTCTTCAAATCTACAGTCAAACATTAACCTCTCTTCAAATCTACAGTCAAACATTAACCTCTCTTCAAATCTACAGTCAAACATTAACCTCTCTTCAAATCTACAGTCAAACATTAACCTCTCTTCAAATCTACAGTCAAACATTAACCTCTTCAAATCTACAGTCAAACATTAACCTCTCTTCAAATCTACAGTCAAACATTAACCTCTCTTCAAATCTACAGTCAAACATTAACCTCTCAAATCTACAAAACATTAACCTCTTCAAATCTACAGTCAAACATTAACCTCTTTCAAATCTACAGTCAAACATTAACCTCTTCAAATCTACAGTCAAACATTAACCTCTTTCAAATCTACAGTCAAACATTAACCTCTTTCAAATCTACAGTCAAAACATTAACCTCTCTTCAAATCTACAGTCAAACATTAACCTCTTCAAATCTACAGTCAAACATTAACCTCTCTTCAAATCTACAGTCAAACATTAACCTCTCTTCAAATCTACAGTCAAACATTAACCTCTCTTCAAATCTACAGTCAAACATTAACCTCTCTTCAAATCTACAGTCAAACATTAACCTCTCTTCAAATCTACAGTCAAACATTAACCTCTCTTCAAATCTACAGTCAAACATTAACCTCTCTTCAAATCTACAGTCAAACATTAACCTCTCTTCAAATCTACAGTCAAACATTAACCTCTTCAAATCTACAGTCAAACATTAACCTCTCTTCAAATCTACAGTCAAACATTAACCTCTCTTCAAATCTACAGTCAAACATTAACCTCTCTTCAAATCTACAGTCAAACATTAACCTCTCTTCAAATCACAGTCAAACATTAACCTCTCTTCAAATCTACAGTCAAACATTAACCTCTCTTCAAATCTACAGTCAAACATTAACCTCTCTTCAAATCTACAGTCAAACATTAACCTCTCTTCAAATCTACAGTCAAACATTAACCTCTTTCAAATCTACAGTCAAACATTAACCTCTCTTCAAATCTACAGTCAAACATTAACCTCTCTTCAAATCTACAGTCAAACATTAACCTCTCTTCAAATCTACAGTCAAACATTAACCTCTCTTCAAATCTACAGTCAAACATTAACCTCTCTTCAAATCTACAGTCAAACATTACTGTAGTGTTGCTTCTCAGACCAGACACCATGTTCGTTCTCAGGATGCAGCTTCTTTCAGCCAAATTCTTGTGGTTTAAAAATAACTCTTTGGCTAGATCATCACCCACAAAATAAAACCATGATCTGATTGTAGCAGTAAGCAAAGTTTCTTCTGGTTATAACCTCTACTTTAGATGAGTGAGGCAGAGATGAAAAGTCTAACGGGCATGTCTTCCCTTTTGAGCAGTCTTTCATCACTCTGTGTCTTTTTCTGGATCTCTGTTTTTCTGCGCTAGTGACAACTCTTATAGAGACGGCATTCTTTGTCTTGTTACCTTTGTCTAAAAAAAGTAATTTATCAGCACTCTAAGTTCTGACTTCACTTGGTGACCTGCTTTATCAGAATTGTTGGACATGGTTCTTGTGAGGTCCACTTCATTTAGTTATTGTCCTGATGATTATCAGCTAACTGAAACAATTTCAGTAACATCTATTGGCTGACATTTATATTGCTACATTAAATATCCTCATAATATTACTCCATCCTGTTCTAACAACCTCTTTGTCACTTTCTACCTTGAATGGCTCTTGGGCCTTTATTGTGTGAACAATAGTATTTTAGATTCAGAATAGCATTCAACCTTTGAATGTAAACAGACTACCTAGGCGGGAGGGTTCTTGGCTGTTTGTTGGAATTCAAAAAGATTCTTTAGAGATTTCTACAGCCAATTTCTGTGTGATAGTGAGCAATTGACTTGTTTGAATGACACAATAGAAACAAGATTATTGATTTTGCTGAATCTCAGTATGTATGTTTATGCTGCAAATATGATATAGCAATAAGTGTCAAGAGCTCAGTTAAAAGCCAAGGTTTCAAAAGCTGATTTTTCTAAACAAGCAGGCAGATCTTCTCTACTTAGATGATTGGCACAACACAATCTTCTTCATTTATTTAGTGTTTTTTTTTTTTTTTTTTTTTTTTTTTGCCTTCTGCTAAGCTTAGAAATATGCTAATAGTTACCAGAGGGCCTGAATCATGGCCGAAATAGTTATGTATTTTTTATTGGACCTATCTCTTAGCTAATGTATTTCCTAACCACTGACAATCCCTTCCTTCCTGATTTTAAAGACATTTCTATAGTAATTTCATTTTTCCTATCTGAACCATGAAGCAGACCCAATATGTATTTCCTGACCACTGACAATCCTTTTGCTGTCTTTCAATGCAGTTATAGTAATACCCAATTTTCCTTGTGCAGTGTTCAATATGATTAATATAGATATTTGGTCCCTTGTACAAGAAATTAGTATCTATGTCCTTGTAAGACAGAATGTTGCTTTTTTCTAATCAGGCAGTCCTCCATTTTGAGAACTGATATAATAAAATCCCCTCCCTTGCTTTTTTTTTTTTTTTTTAAATCTGACCTTGTGCTTGATTTGATTTGATTTTTTTTTTTCATTTTTTTATATATTTATTTATTTTATTTTTTTAAATGTCTTTCCACTTCATATGATAGGTTATCAGGGTTCTCTAATTTTCTTTTCTTATCTATGAATTACCCCAATTTCTTTGGATAAAAAATAGTGGAAATTTTTTCCCATTGCCTTCTGTAGAGTTTTGTATTCCATTGTCCATTTCCTAGATTGGCTGCCACTTAAGGCTGGAGAGCAGAATCTACCTTGCTATGTAACTCAGTGAGAGAGAGAGATTCATGACTTTCCTCGAGGGTAATGGTAATATCGGCTGAGTCTTTATAATGAAGCATTTTGCATTCATTGACTGAGAAGCCAGTGCTATTTTCAGTTTAAATTTATAAAGTCTTTCTCTTGAAACGGTTTTCCGGGAATATAGGTTTCTCAAGTTCACTGTTTTAGGTATGATGTTAAACTACATCTGTGTCCTGGGTAAGACGATAAACTATGTCTGATGGCAAGGCCTCTGATTGGGAGGTTTTGAGGAGCATGGAGCCACCTTTTGGTTGCTGATGTTCCGGGGTCCACCCAACCGGAAATGGCAGCACCTGTTGGGGTCCCAGCTATGAGCAAGTGGTTAGCCCCTAGACTGGGGGTCGAAGCACTATGAAAGTAAAAATAGATTTTAATACTAGAAATACTTCTTTGTAAAAAATATTAGCAGTAATACATTTTGGGGGAAAAAAAATATTACCAGCAATAAAAATCTTTTCAGCATTGAATAACCCATTGAGGTTGATATGCGATAAACCAAACCATCTCAAATCCATTCGCTGTTATTGCTCTTTCCAGTATTGATGGGGGATTCCTTTCAAACCTTTTGTTTTAAGTAGTGTGGAACATTGGCATTTTTGTCATTATTTTCTTTTCAAATTGTATGTGCTATCCATTTTAGTAGTTGCTGCTGCTAAGTGATGTGGTTTCTGTTATTTGGTACAGTTCTTGGTGATTGTGTAGCACCAGTCCATGAGGATAAAAGGAACTCTAATCAAGACCAGTATTTAAACTATGCTATCCAATGCCACTTTCCATGCTTAGAACCTGTCCTAACCTAGGGAAGGATACTGAATAGAATAATCACACAAAGGTTGGTAATGAACGATAATACTTAGGACATGAACAACACATACAAGATTCACCAGCGGTGCGTCGAAGTAGTCAACTGCTAGAAGTGAGTCAAGTGAATTCCACAATGAATCTCCAACTGCAGACCAACATACAGTATTTACTACTGTATTTATGTGAATAGGGACATACCCATTATCATCCTTAGGTATGCTACAACAGAACCATTCGGATCGGAAATTGGAGATATAGAGAAGAGTATAATGCCATCACGGGGAAAATGGTATTCAGTTAATGCCATAGTGAAAATTTAGCATTTGATTGTATGTCTTAAACGTTTGTCTATTGCTAGAATCTTGTTGCCAGATGATTTTTCATATCTGGTATTAATTCATTCTTTTTTTTTTTTTTCTTTTTTTCTTACAGGTGAGTTTTAAGAAACCTGCACTGAGTTTGTGGTAAGAAATTAATTTATTTACTCATTACTTTGTTCATTTCTGTCTTTTTTTCAGATGTGTAATTAACCTGGTTTATTTAAACGGTAAATTTCATCTTGGCTTTATTTACATTATTCGGACTATTGTCCTCATCTTTGTTTATTTGGCCTCAATAAAATTATGTGAAACAAATCAAATCACTTCAAATTGAGTGCTACCATATTTCCTGTGATGAGTGAAACAATTACTGCTTCTTTCTTTATAGAAGACTGCAGAAGCAGGTGAACAAGAAGTTGTTTGTGATGGGAGAATCGCAGTGGATTGTTTAAATAAGAACATTTGTAGCTGGTGGATGGCACACAAGTCGATATCCAATCTGTATCAGCTAGGTCACCGTGGGGACGGGGTATGATGTCGAAAGATACGAAAACTTTTAATGATCTTCGGCTAAAAACTTCAATGATATGTGCCAAAGCATCAAACTGATGTATTTCACAAAAAAAATGGATTTAAATTATTTATTGATTGAATCATAATTAGGTTTCACTTACCTGATGGATACAAATTTTGGATCCAGCTTAGCATTATAATTGCATTGTAATTCACTCTCTTCACTAAAAAAAATCAATTTGCTAAATCCATTATGCTGAAGCCATACTCTGGGATCTCATTAATAATCCTAGATTTTGTGGCCATAATTTCAGCTGTCCTTGAGTCATGGGAGGATAAATGGACAAAAGGCATTTGTCAAATTATAGTGAGGTTATATATTAATCTGTTTGGAGTGATGCCCTCATTTTGGGTGTTATTGTCACATTCAGCTTTTATCCTCTGACCTTGTTCGGGTGTTTGTCATATTTGATTAAATGTATCTCATTATCTAGTAGATGAGGGTCCAATTTCAGAGTAGCACAGTGGAAATCATAGAATCTTATTCTGTGGTTTTGTTAGGTTGATTTTGTTTAATGGCTTCTCTTTCTCTATGGTAGAGTGGCAAGTTTTCTGTTCTAAAACGTCAAATTTCGAGTTCTTCTGTGATGGTAAATTTCAATTTTCCATTTTTGTTTGAAAATCATAAAAAAAAAACTTGTAAAACAGACTTGTGTCTAAATAGTAAAATATACAAATGTATAGCCTACATATATCAGTCAGTTATGTGCCATGCATGATACATGCTTAGGCGATCATATATCTTTCGATACATGACTGACGAAGCAGATTTTTTCCCTGCAGTAAACCAGTTACCATCCAAGGCTATAGAACCTGGTCTGTCCTGCTATTTACCCATAGCTGGAGGGAGAAGAGGATTCATACCTTTTCCAAGGGTATTAGCATGAAAGTGAATGTAATGGATTCAACAGGAATTCAAACTTGGCCTTAGCAATTCCTCGTCTTTATTTTATTTTTTTTTTGTGCTTCAGTGATTTCTGATGATCCACAAACGTGTTCCTCTGAGTCCAATCTATGATGTGTTGACAAAAACTGCAAAATAATTTATAGCCATCATGATAAAAATCATCACTGAAAGCTGGCTCTTCAGCTCTGTATTTTGCTAAAAGTGTGCACCCACCAAGTTTGCTTGCTTTTCATTTACTCATTGTGAAAGATAATAAAACTGGCATTTAAAAATCTAATCTAATTACTAAACAAACAAACCGCTCTTATTTTTACTACGCTTGACAGCACATGTGACACTATTCATATGCTAATATTGTATGTGGGTATTTGCCCTGCAGCAACCAGTGGTGACCGATTTGGCCAGGTTATGGCTTCATGTTATTTATAGAATGACATGTTGCAGCAATATAGGTCGTAGTGTTTGTACATAAGTGCCTGACTTCACTTTGTATTGCAAATTTATACAAAATAATGATTCTGTCAAGTTCCAGCTCAAGAATTTTACATTTTACCATCAGAATATTTTATTTTTCAGTTGCAAAAATCCTGTATTCCGTGAATATTTTTTCCCGTGTTTTCCATTTTCTACCTTATTTCAGTGTTTTTTTTTTTTTTTTCTGTTTTCCATATCACAGAACTTGCCACTCAGCTCTGGGTTATTTAATGCTGAAATCTAAATATTTTGAACACAATTGCATGCTTTCAACTATAGATAAAATGTATTGTTGATCATTTTGCTATAAATATGTATTAGTGGTCATTTTTCTATAAAAATGTATTTTTATACTTTAATAGCATTTTTATTTTTTTTGGTGTGGGGGGGGTCACTATTTGCCCATAGCCTAGACCCTAACAGGAGTTAAGAGATGTTTCCATGCTCCTCAAAAAAAAAAAACTGTGTTCAAATTGGAGACACCAAAATCAAACAAGTACAACAATTTAAATATCTAGAAAGTGTCAGCCTAAAATCCAAAGGCACATTGGGATAACGAAAGATGCTTTCCAACAGCTAAGCAAAGTATTAAGAAACAGAAAGATTGTAAACCAAATGTATAATTTTAAACATAGGGACATGAATATCTGGTCTTTTTAAATAAAGAAAAATTCTAAACATCAGTTGCAAGACTGAATGTATGGTTGTTAACAAAAGGAACATGCAAATTAGATTGGAAATGCCTAAATGAAACTACTAATATTTCAGAAATTAATATAATTAACATGAACAATAATTGATTTTTCTTTTTATATACTGATTTATTCGGATTAGGGCTGCAACTGCTTAGTAACCATGATATATTTAAAGGTGGAGTAAGACAAGGATGTGTTTTTACACTTATTCAACCTATGGAGTGAGGCAATTTTGAGAGAACTACAAGTCCTACCAGGATTCACTATTAGTGGCCACAATCTTAACATAATATCTCCAGATAATAGTGTTGACAGCAGACCCAGAAAGGAAACAAAGAAAAGAGTACTGAACTGTTATATAGTATTAGTCCTCCTATATGGCACTGAATGCTTGACAATCTCTTCACAAATGAAGAAGAGACTTGAACAAACAGAAATGTAGTTCTACTAAATGATGCAGTTAAAGCCATGAAGCATGTGGCGCTTATAATTTCTTCGGTATGTACAAGTCCTACTCTACTAATTGTTCACATGATTGGTTACCACCTGGTGGAAGATAGCAACACGGATACTCAGAAAAATACTTGAGAGCCATATGATTGCAGGGATTTTAAAAG
>CAHIKZ030000408.1:372500-410000 GCA_903632075.3 Acanthosepion pharaonis | reverse complement strand
TGATTGATATCATATTTCCTCAACACTACCCCAGTCACACTCCTCACCCCAACCCTCCAATCAACCAGTTAAGGTTTTTGTTGATTTTCACCAACTTTAGGTCAGACTATTTAATTTCTACAGTATAGAACTCGCCCTGAGCTTATTCAATCCCAAGACCTTGCCTGATAAATGCAGTAGTCTGGTTCTCAATTTCAATTATGATTGTTTTGACTGTTGCCATAGCAGGATATAACACAAAAATGAGTCTCATATATACTGTTTGTGGATCAGTTGCTTGCAGTAGAACAAACCTTTTGGTGAATAAAATTCCTGCAAGAGTTTTAAAGGTTAAGCAAGATTCATCAGAATATTAAGGTAGGAAAACCATGAAATTTTCACGGGTCTTTCAAGTTAGTAGTATAAATTTGCAATCTGTTACATATTGAGCATTGTTTTATTACCACCAGCACTCTGTGTGCTAATAAAAAAACTAAATTTGAAATCGACACCTCATTCTATATATTTAATTTTTAAACATTGTAATTACAGTTTGTGTTTTCACTTTTGGGAAAACTATGTGAAAAGAAAATGCTTCCTCCAATAAGGATTGAACTGATCTCCTGCTTGTCCTTGATTTACTCTTGAGGAAGGTGTAAATCCACCTCTTCTCCTTCCAGCTATAACTTCAAATAACCTCAAAAAGGTTGATAACCTGTAAAAAAAAAACGAAAAAAAACACAATCAGTAATTAACTTAAAAAGACCTTCACTCAATGCAGCATCCTTCATGGCTGAGCTGGAAAGCATGCAAAATCAAATGATGGTTTCCTCTACAAAGGGGGATGCATGTTCGATTCTTGCTAGAGGATTCATTTTTTTTACTTAGATTTCTTGAAAGCAGGCTGATAGACATATACACACAATTTAATAAATAAATAAAAATTGAGCTTCTATTTCAAATAAAAAGTGTCCACTATGCTAATGTTTGAATAAGTAATAAAAATGTCTGATTAAAAATAACTCCATTAATTCTTTAGAAATTAATTGATGAATAAAACGGTCACTTAAGTATTGGCTGATTTGAAACTTTGTATATAGACATCTGCTCATTTGTGTGAGATAAATCTAATTGAATTTATTGACAGCTATCACCTATTTTAAATACTTTTTATTTTTTCATGTAACGTATGTTAATTATATTGGTCTAAACATTGCATTGTGGTATGAAACTACTGATTCCTATATCTACCTTCCCTATATTGGATACTGAACACTCTTCACTATAAATTTAGCAAATTTGAATCATATATATAATCGGCAGCAATCCTTCATTTATACATCTTTCATTAAAGATGACACAGGGTACTGCAATTACACTTTTATTTTTTTTGTGTTCGAACAAGTATTTTCTTTTCTGGGCACAGTATGAGTAGAAACTTATATGTTCTGTAATTCCGAGCACTTTCAGCTATTATCAAGGATGATTTTATTTTTGCTTTTTAACTGGGTGTATGGGTTGTGTGTATGTTTCTAGAGTTATAGAGATATTTTATTTTATGAACACAGCTCATTGTGGCTGTGTTTTCACACACACACACACACACACACACACACACACACACATATTTTGACTCAAGCAGGTTTGCTTAAATAATTTCGTCATATCATGTCAACTTATTTTGGTTGTGATCCTTTCAATTTCTCCGATTAATTTCTTGATAGCCTTAGAAAATTAAGAAAAATACCTAAATTTTCTTTCAAATAGTTTTTGTTTTCCCAAGTACTTTCAGTCTCATCTGGGACAATCTTCAGGGGGTTAAATTGTGAATGCGTATATTTTTTAATAAATCCACACACACGTGTGTGTGTGTATATATATATATATAATATATATATATATATATATATATAATATATGGCCTGAAGATTGCGTTGAAACATGAAAAAGTTGCTGCATGGTGTGTTTGACCTCAGTGTCCCCTTACTGAAAGCAATGGGAAAATTGTTGCCATTTTATATTTTTAATTTTGCACATGAATGTTGTTTGTTTTTTATTTTGTTGCTGCACATTATAACAGAAGCAGTTGGCCACTGTCTGTGAGAAAAAGAGAAGCACAACACAATTTACTCTGCTAGAAATTTGGAAACGGCATTCTATACTGCTTGGCATTTACACCAGAAGATCCAATATGAACATTTCAGAGTGTTTGGGTGTCGCTGCAGAGGATTCGGAAAGAGTTGGATGAGTCTAATGGTGATTACAGCGGCAGCTTGGAAAACTCACCCTGATCGTGCTGATAAGAAAAGAACTCCCAAATTTGTTGGTGAGGGCCTCAGACTTAACACAGAGGCCTACATCAAGTGCCTTGAGGAGGTAGTGCTGCCCTGGGTCAAGAAGGTAGCTGCTGGAAGATGCTATGTCTGGCAAAAGGACACTGCACCATGCCACACAAGCAGAAAAACCCAGTCATGGCTGTCAGATAATTTCTGCAACCACATCACTCCTTACATCTGGCCACCTAACTCCCCAGACTGCAACCCCTTGATTATTATGTGTGGACCACATTTGAGTGAGAGACCAACAAAACTCCTTGTAACACCAAAGATGAACTTTGTTTCAATTCTGTTTCACCTGTTTCCCCTCTAACCACCACCCAAAAAATTTAACCAAAATCAGAAACTGTTAATCCTTTACCCTCCCACTTTAATTTCAGGGTCTCTTTCAAAAGTAATCCCCTTGGGGGCAGGTATATAATGATCTCAAAATCTGTATTAATAATCTCTTTAAGCCATTTGGCACTAAATTCAATCTCTAGTACTGGATTGGTAACTGTTGGTGTAAATTATCTCAAATAACAAACTAAGATTGTAAAGGATTCACATTTAGTATGGATTAGCTAATTATTTACATTTTTCTTTATCACCTATATATACTTATATATATATATATATATATATATATATATATATATATATATATATATATATATATTATATTTGTGTGTTTCATTGAAAACTTATCTAAATGCAGAAAACAGTTAAAAATAATGAAAGTGTTAAAATAAAAAGAAACCAGCTCTCAATAATCAATTAAGAACATGATCACAATGTGTTGATTGTGTTCAGAAAGGAAAACATTCCTATTACTATGAAAAATAAACAAAAAAATCTACATCTTCAAATGAACAAAAAAAAAAAAACCTTCTTGATTATGGCTAATATATTGGCTGAAATTGCTTGGATCCACAACTCATTTGGACAGTTCTATGTCTCAAAAAAATCATTTGTATACATGGAAAAAAAAAATAACGAACAGTATAATCACAATGCCTCATCCTCAGTCATCTTCAATGAAACCTGAATAAAAGAGGAAAAGTCAAAAATTATCCACATTTTTGACTTAACGTATATTTAGGTTTGTCACACTGCCTTCTGCTCATATATGCTTACAGTTGATATTGGGGTCATGTGATTGTAGTTTGAAGCAAGATAGTGCCAGTTTTCTTGCTGCTGTTACAATGTAAACATGGCCACTCCACTTGCAGTGTGCACCAAAGAAGACCAAAGAGGTTATATATATATATATATATAAATAATAAACTGTTACATTGGAACATGCAAGTTGTCACAACAAAAATGCTTATTTGTTTTGATGTTTAAAGACATCTCGTCAGGTGGTTAACAATGTCTTTAGATGCCAAAACAAATATGCATGTTCCAATGTAACAGTTTATAATATATATCTATTGCTCTATTGTATCGAGCCCTTTTTTAAATTAATGTTATGAGCATTTGAATTTATATTCTTTTCATTCCTTTACATTTGGAGATATATATATTTGTCCCTTTTACAGAACCGTTTCTGGCCCTCTACAGCTTTTCTTTAATATCTGTAAAATTTATCATGATAGTTCTAGGGAAAGATAGTTGAGTGGTTCCATGTTTCTTTCTCCATGGTTTTGGATTCAAAGTTGTTTTTCTGCTAGACTGGTTGCCAGCTAAGACCAGAAAGCCAAATAAACACTCCTATTTAAACCATAGCTGTAATGTGTGTGAGAGTGAAAGGGAGGGGTATTCCTGCCTTTCCCAAGAGCGTTAGTAGAAAATGAATACAAACTGCCTTAGACAGAATTTAAACTCTGCTCAAAAGTTGCATTTACCATGCATAGCTCCCTGGTAATATGAGTAGTGATATTTTAGTTTTTCATTACTTTTTATTGCAAGTTTTCAGGTTATTTTTTATACTCATTCATAAAGAAACAAGATTGGAAATAAGTTTGTCATTTATTTGGCTAACTTATGTTGCCCTCCCTTTTTTTTTTCTTAGAGTTTTTTTTTTTTTTTTTCCCTAATGATTATGGCCATACCACATTGAAACACCAGTTCTCAATTGATCACCAAAGTTAATCAACGTTGAGCCTGGTTACAGCCTAACTGAGTGACCACTTGGAAATACCAGGTGGTGTAAGTTTGAACGTGCAGGTGATGTGATAGATAATGGAATGAGAAATTGGAGAACCAAATTTGGATTCCAGTCAAGTTTTTTACATTCACTTATGGAAAAGGTATAAATCCAACCCTTCTCCCTCAGCTATGGGTTAAATAGCACAAACTGGATATTATACCAAAGGTTGGCAACCAGTCTAGTAGAAAGTAATGGCAACCTACTGTGGAAATTTATCTGCCAAATCAATTATAAATCAAAGAGAGACATGATGGCTCAAGTATACACAACACTTAAGGATGGAGGTAATAAAAATCGTTAGGATAATTTCAAATAATTATGATACCAATTTTCATAAGTATTGGACATAACATTAGACATTGGTCAGTCTTAGCAAACTATGCAGTTGTACTCTGGCTGATGATTCAGGCACATTGTTTGTCGTGTCTTGATAAGCCTTCTAGAATGGCAGTAATTGTTGCATTGTTTGCAAAGATGAAATCTTTGAAGAATGCGGATAGAAAATATCATGCTTATCATTTATTTGGTTCAGTTACTTGACTCGTTTGCTTTTTTTTTTTTTTGGTTTGTTTGCTTTTTTTTTTTTTGGGGTTGTTTGCTTTTTTTTCTTCCTAAATAATGAGTTGTCTGTAGTCATTAGGGTAATTATAAATAATTATCATCACAATATTATTATTTTCTGTAACAGTGAATTGGGTAAACCAGAAACCGAGTTGGTTGTGTGTGGTGCAGTAAGCACCAGGAGTTATGTCCCCTTCCACAATCGGCTGTTGAGAAAGGATATTCTACTTGGATGAGGTAGCATTGACAAAATTTGCATACAAATGATACTGGGCAGGTATTAACTGATTAACTGATAGTCAGCGTGGGTTTGATTTGTTTTACAGCATATCACCCCCAATGGGCCACTTAATGCTAACAAAATTTTTATTTTTGGTAATATTTTTTCTTTAAAAATGTATAGCTGGTAATATCTTTTTTTTTTTTTTTTTTTTTTTCTTTTCAGAAATGTATTGCCGGTAATAAATTTTTTTTACAATGTTTTTCTGGTATTAAAACCTATTTTTACACTTTCATATTGTTTTTACCCCAGTTTTGGGGTTAACTATTTGCCTATTTGCTGAGACCCTAACAAACCTGGGAACACCAGCAATTAGGAGGTGGTTCTATGCTCCTCAGAACCTCCTGATCAGAGGCCTTGCCATTGGACGTAACTTATCGTCTTACCCAGGACGGAGCAGATGTAGCTTATCATCATACCCAGGACGGAGCATGGGTCTGGGATCAAGAGAGCTATATAATATTAGCTTTTACTCACTCATGGGAAAAGTGCAGACTGTCAGAATAGGAGTTTACATTTACTTTACTTAGAAAGCCAGATAAGATGAGCACATTTTCATAATCATTGGTCATATAACTACAGAAAGTAGCTTCGTTCTATACAGTGGGATTGCAAAATAGAGCCAAATGCATATTTGTGGATTTTGAGGCATCTGAATGATTTTTAGCCCAGTTATGGAACTGTATTAATATTGTACTTTAAAAGGAAAATTAAAACAAAACTTTCACTTTTTTAATAAAAAAAGGTGATTAAGTCTAGAAACCCTGGTTTGCAATAAAGATCCAAAATTCTCAAAAAGAGCTTAAATTTTGCATTTAACTCATTTAAATAGTCTTTAACAGAATTTTCAATACCAAAAATAGACTTAGCACCCCAAATAACATAAGTCTAGATCATGATTTTCTGATAAATACAAGGAAAGTTCAGTCAAAAACTAATATTTGGAGCCTGGCATCTGGTGTCAAAAGTGAGTAATGATCAATTTAACATATGAAGAAAACTGAGTATGTCTTAAATATTTTTCCAATAACAATTTTCTTATTTCGCAAATTTAAATTGTTTTAATATTTGAAAATTTAAACTAAAAAGAAGAAAAAAAAATAATCTCTAGCATTTTTGTTAGTGTTATTCAAATTTGGCTGGTGGGGTTCAGAGACAAAGAAGCAAGAATAACAAAAGCTTTGTTAATTTAACTAAATTTAGTATTGTAGGGCTCCAAAATTCACTAGATATAGGTCATTTTTGAAAAATCTATCAATTATAACATTCAACAAGATTCCAATGACTTTTCAAGAAAAAATTGTCAGAAAAAGCAATTATCCAAAACTGATCATCTAAAAGTATATGATTAGACATTTGCAAATTTTAACTAATTTCAAATAATCATAACTTGACAAATACTTATATAGTTATAATATTAATATATATATTTTTATATTGTTATTAATATATATTTTTATATTGTTATAGTTATAATATTAATATATATATTTTTATATTGTTATAGTTATAATATTAATATATATATTTTATATTGTTATAGTTATAATATTAATATATATATTTTATATTGTTATAGTTATAATATTAATATATATATTTTTATATTATTATAGTTATAATATTAATATATATATTTTATATTGTTATAGTTATAATATTAATATATTTTTATATTGTTAGTTATAATATTAATATATATTTTTATATTGTTATACTTATATATTAATATATTGTTATACTTATATAGTTATAATATTATATATATATATATATATATATATATATATATAACTATATATTATAACTATATAAGTATTATATATATATATATATATATTGTTATACTTATATAGTTATAATAATATATATTACATAGTTATATATATATATATATATATTATTTTGTTATACTTATATAGTTATAAGGTTAATATATATATTATAGATATAGTTAGGACAAAGTTAGACCTGTTCTGACATCCTGTGACTCTCTATTTTCAGACTAGATATCGTATATATTCAGTGGTGGCATCCTACCAGTTATTAAAATTATAAAAGCTTAGTGAACCAGTTTTTGGATTATCCAAAAATAATCTTATATATTAACAGCCGATGGTCTAGGTAAGATGTTAGTTATGCTACACTTGTGTGCATGCCTCGTGGAAACTCTAATAGATGTCTCCTACTCTTTTTAAGTTAAAAATGTGACAAATCTTCTTGTCATAACTTTGATTGGTCTCCCATTGGATCTTTGGGACCACAGCGATTCAGTTTGAATGTGGCTAAGAAACCATAACACAGTTGATGACACTAGATTGACAAAGCAGCAGACTTCTCAACAGAAATATGATGAGAACAGAATTTCAATGTATAAATATCTTCATAAATGTTTTCTGTTAAATTATCAAAATTGTTTAATTCTTTTTTATACTGAGGCAAGTTTTCATTTTTGGATTGAAAAGAAAATAAGTAAAATAGGTTTCTATAGATTACCTGCCTTTATAGAACTGGTACCTGGGAATTTAGGATGCTACTATCGCATATATTTCCCAAGAAATATATGCAATATTTCCTCTAGTTCCAAAAATACCAAATGTCCACTTGCAAGCCCACAATTTTCCTACTCCACTATCATGCAGAATATGTTTTAGATGAAGATCTTAGTTATACATAGTTTAGGCTTTCATGAATTCTATATTAATAGTGGCAATAATAATGTATCATAAATCTAATTATTAATTTATCATGATTACCTTATTTACTATTATATTAATTAGGCTTTTATATGGGTCAGTTGTTTTGTTAATAGCAAGATATTTGAAAGCGTGTTAATGAAAGCATGTGGCTTTTTTTTTCTTTTCTTTTTTCTTTTTTTTTTTTTTTTTGAGGAAATAGAAGAGTTACTAATATGTGCAGGTTTTGGTTGACTTCAAATGAACATAACTTGATAAATACTTGGAGTTAGGACAAAGTTGGACCAGTTCTGAAATCCTGAGATTGTCTATTTTCAGACCAAGCATTGTATGTATCACTTGGGAAATGTCCCCAAAATGCCAAATGTCAACTTAGGATTATTTACATTGTTGTCATTCTGGTTATTGTCTTCATCTTTGTTGTTATTGCTAATGTGTCAACCATTGTGCTCTTGATCCAGGTAAGCTACAGAGAATCCCCTTATGAAGCCCCTCTGTTAAAATATATATTGCATTGCTTGCTAATAATAATTCTACCACATATGTATCTGCCTTTAGATGATGCCAGAATAGATAGTTTAGAGATACCAGGTGTAGGATGAAGCTGAGGGATGACCTGGTTGGGAGTAGAGATCCATGATTTGTTCAATATCAGTGGCATCTATAATAGGTGGACACATGATTGAATTAGCTTTGTCTGAGATGTGTATATATGGGAAATAACTTCATGGGCAGTAGATATATATAAACACTCTCCCTAGAAACAGGAGTCTCTTAGATCCATACTAGATTGTAGAGTCTACATATGGAGAAGGCCCCAAAGCCACATATCTACTTGCCAAATGGTGATTGGTAATGTCTAGAGCAAGCATGGACAACATTTTTCAAACAGTGGGCCATATGAGGCACAGATCATCATAAGGTGGGCCACACTACTAAAAAAAAAAATTTTTTTTTTTTCATTACAGCTACCGCAGCCATTTTCTCAACCAAAGAGCATGTACATAAGCATCTGCCTTAGAAATGGAGAAAAGTTGATTTCTTTTTCTTTAGAGAAAAGATTTTTTCTATAATTTAAAAAAAAAAGTCCTATTATAATATTATCACTGATGACTGTGATTTAAAACATGCTGCTATGTGTGATTCATTTCAAATTTCATCATTTGATGATGAAAAAACATTTTTTAAAAGTAAGTTTATTCATTAGTGAAAAATAATTTTTAATGTTTCTGATTTCTGAAGCAAAAGGTGTTTATATTCCTTAGTGAAAATCGCCAATGGTTTGAAATGCTGACAATGTTACCTTCAACGAAATGTTACAAAATTCAAGACATATTGTACTTATTGTTTATCTATATGGTTATGCATCAGTGAACAAAAGGAAACAACAAAATTTTAATAACATTTTCCTCATGAAATTAGGCATGCCATTCAGAATACTAAATGAATGGCATGTGGCCCATGGGCCACAGTTTGCCCATGACTGGTCTAGAGTGAAATAAACAAGTAATGTTATAAATTTAAGTTTTGTATTTTCATTCTTCTTCAGAACATAGGCAATCATGGCTCACAACAACCTTCTATCTTGTGTGGCTCTTAACAAAAAACAGAAGATTGGAGGATTTCATTCTAAGGATTTTAATCCTGATGAATTGTATGTCTGTTAATATTTGGATGAGGAATTTGTAGTGAAAGAGATAATCAGGTACCCCTGAAAAAAGTTCGTGTTTTGTGTGCGATCTGCCAAAGAAGGATTACCAAAAAGTAGTCAGTAAAAATCTTATAGCGAAGAAAACGGCGACTTACCTTGTCAAACCAAGCGACAGTGCGTTGCGTGTATTCTGTGACGAAAAAAAAGAAACAAGTCTATCACAGGAGTCGCTATAAGAGTATTTTGATGTGCTAATTACGGAGCATCCTATCCCAGCTGTCGACGAATGAAAAAAACACGCATTGTGATTCAAGATAGTACTGGCGAATCGAGTTTTCAGCATTTCTTTCTGTCCCCGATATTCGAGTCTGTACTTGCGGTGATTTTTCTTTGTGTTGTGGAAGTAATCTGCGACAAATACTTCCTTTGCTTTCAGAACGCTTACACTTACAGAATTATTTGAAGAAAATGCTCTTTTATGTACCAGTCCATTCTCGGATTTTGGGAATCATTTTATAAAAAATAACATTTTCACTTTTCAATTTTTTCTTGCTTTGTCTTTTGCAATTCTAATGTGATATTTTTTTTTTAGTGGATTTTTTTATTCAACATTTCTTTTTTGCAATAAACATTGTTTTAATAGGTACATATCCCTCGTGTGTATTGTTCTATACAGTGGAACCTCGGTTCACAAATTTAATTTATTTCCGAAGGCTGTTCATAACCCGACATGTTCGTAAACTGAAACTATTTTTCCAATAGGAATCAATGTAGAGAAAAAGAGTCACAGTACAATAAAATTGGAAATAAAGGACAACGCAACACACGAAGGTCAACTCTGAAATTATTCCGTTCAGCAATAATGTTTGAGGATCAAAATTTTGTTTGATTACCGAGGTATTTTCATCCAAAATTTTGTTCAAAAATCGATTTTTTTTTTTTTTTTTTTTTTTTTCAACATGTGAGACATTTGAGAACTGATGTTGCATTGTATTTTGAATCTAGGCAAAAATAATATATAAAGTTGAAATGTGTATGTGTCTGCTTAAAACTCTGAAAATAAATATTCATATAAAATTGATTGTGCAAATATTGTTAAACAGCACTTTCATCAGTTATATTTATCAGCATGTGTCTTATATCATGCCCAACAGTTTTTGATTAATGGTGATAACTAATTAGCATTTTCTTCTTTTGAAAATCAAATTCTAAAAAATAGTTTAGTTATTCATTTTCAGTCTGATCTTTTGTAATCCTTATAAATAAATGATTTTTGCTAATGATTTTTATAATTAAATTGTTTTGTTACTCAAAGCAGGTTTCTACCTTGAACATATTAACCTGAGCATTTAGATCACAGATTGGGAATAAAGGTAAATAAGTAATGTCAATATTTTATAAGTATATATATATATATATATTTAAAAAAATTGAGAGTGTACATAAAAGAAACAACTATCAAAATGTTTAAACCTTTCAAACTACTTGAATTATGGTAATTACACTTGTATCATTTTAGAGCGTACATAATTTTATCAAAGAAACGACATAGCACTGGAAATGGAATGCTGGATCTAGTTTCTAGTGCATTAGAAAAATGAAATGTAAATATGAGGAAAATATTCTTCTCAACAAGACTTCTTTGACAAAATCCTGAAATAAAGCTAATCTTAGAATTGACTTTATAAGTTTCATTTTTTGTATTTATATTTTTTTGATCTATTTTTAGAAGTACTTGCAATAATAGACCTCAAATAGTTGCCTTGAATAAAGGTTGCCATTTGGTTTTATGGATTTCCATAATTGAATAGTAAACTCCCCTCTGGCCATTTTCTTTAAGATTTCTCTGTACAATCAGCCATAAATGCAGTCAGATTGGAGAAATGAAAACCAATTTTCTTTTTTTTTTCTTTCTCTCTCTCACATTGAGCACTTTTTCATTTAAGTTAACCATTTATTTAACAAATATTGTTAATTGTCATGTCTTTTTTATTTTATTTCTTTAATTGAAGTATATATATTTCTATATATAATTTCTTTTGTTTAAACATTATTTTTTATGGATACATATTTGAGTAGATGCTCCGTTTTTTAATTAAGCACTATTTTTCATCCAATTACATCTACTGGCCTTGAATAATCAGAAATCTATGAGGAACCATAATTTGACCTGACATGTCTAACCGCTCAACCACATAGGAACATCTGGTCAAACAAAGCCTAAAATAGTGCTTTTGAACACACTCTCTCTCTCTCTCTCTCTCTCTCAATTTTCAAAATCGGAGATAGAACAGATATATTTGAAAAGTTCTCAGCTAGACTCACTTCCCAAAATTTGAACAAATAACTGATTTTGGGGTAATTTTTCTTGGCCAGGCTAGGACTATTTTAGCACCTGATTGTCATATGTACTTGTGCACACACACACACATATATATATATATATATATATATATAAAGTGTGTGTGTGGATAAAGTTTTTCCTTTTTTTTTTTTTTTTTTTTTTTTTTTAAGCCATTTTAATTATCTTTTCTATTTTACCTTTTTTTCTTTTACAGTTTTTTTTTTTTTTTTTTTTAACAAGATTGTTTTAATTTTTCTTTATTTTCTGCTTATTTTTTTTTACCTTTTTTTAGCACACTCATCCCATTGGTGAAAATAAAAGCATTTGGCACCTTCTCAAATGAAGAAAAAAAAAAAACTAAAACTAATTATTGAAAGCAGGTGATGAATTAACGAAACAAAATTAATTTAAGTTTCCCTTCTCTACTCAACACTATCCAACTTCTTTTGTCCTCTGCTAATTTTCTTTGTTTTTGTTTGACATGGCGAAGTGAATGATTCAGTGAAATGTACTTTGTATATTGGGATTTTAGTTTTTAGTTGTTTTTTTTTTTTTTTTTTTTAATCAACCCAAATGAAGATTTGAGCTGATTCTTGTGTTTCTCTGTGTAACAATTTTATTTGTTAAAACACATTTGCATGTTTGGCCTCATGGTTGAGCAGCTAGCCAAAGTTCAGTGACCTGAAAATGTAGCTTAGATTGTCTGAAGGTGCAGATTTACCAAGGAAAAAAGGATTTGAATTAAATGAAATATTATAAAATTCACTTGCTCATATGTGTGCATCATACACACACACACACACACACACACACACACACACAATAATAATAATATAATTAAAATCTGGGTCATAACTATAAATCTACCAATATAAACTCTAAACAAGAATTGTCAAAAATTAGTTTCCTATCTCTATAAGTCCTCAGTAACCTGTATATAAATAGCCTACACAAAGAGGAGTACTATATGGTCTGATGATTGCTGAAGGCTGGAAACCGGAAGTTATTATGAATTGTTGATTTATTGGTGTAGGGTGTTTATATAATATATATATATATATATAATAATGAAAATCTTGGTAATCCATATGGATAACTTGAAGGAGGATGAAATTCAGAGAGTTCTGTTAAATCAGAGCGATTAATTTAATGAAAACTGACAACTTTAAGGGTCCATGGTTTTTCATCCTTGGAAGTGTGGTCTGATGAGCCAGGGAAAAAGCAATTCCCTGGGGTAAATAAATTATAACCATGGACCCTTAAAGTTGTGTTTTCATTAAATTATATATTCAGTTGCATGGATATTGAGCACTTTCCATTAAGTACCACGCATATATATATATATATATATATATATATATATATATATATATATAATATGGTGCAAATGTAAGTATACAGTAAAAAAAAAAATCTATTATACAAACATATCAATAATGGTTTAATACTTACTGTATATCTACTTTTACAGCCCCTGTGTGTCTGTAAAAATTCAGACATAAATAAAATATACCTGAAGACAATATAAGTAAAAAAAACAAAATGAAAACTTTTCCTTACCAACACATTTCATTCCCTGAGGAACTTTATCTCGATATTTGAGGAAATTTTATTTTGTACTTGTTTCTTAATTTGAGAACAGTTAAAAAATATTCTTAAAGCTAACTGTAAGGTAAAACAACCTATGGAGGACATTAATTGATAAAATTTACTCACTTTCATTTATTATACAAATGTCCTCCCAGTATAATATATTACAACCATTGCTTGTTATGTATGTATTTATATCATATTTTGTATCATTTTCTTCAGTTTTATGTTGAAATGAACAGACAGGTAGTTAATAATTCTCCCTTTAATATATAAAACAAAAATTGTGTTCTGTCCAGAAATATGAATAAAATAATTTAACTATTTAACAGATGAACAGATAATATCTGTAAAACTTTGAGTTGAGAAAGTAAGATATGAATGTTTTGAAATTGTGTGTGTGTGTGTGTGTACCACAGGTAACCACAAAAAATAATATTTAAGTAATAAAATCTCTCACTTTTTTGGGGAATTGCTTTGTTTACCTTAGGATCTGAAACTGAGGAGATATGTATATTTCAAGAGCCAGGGAAAGATTTGTATTTCTAAAGCTCTATTCTTGGCAGAAATTTCAGTGAAAAATGATATATATTAGAAATTTCAGAATCATTTGTAAAAGACATACAATGCGATCTCATATATTTGCCTTTTTTTGAGTTTCTACTGTTTGACATCAGCAAATCATCTTTTTTCTTTTTCTATTAATCCACAATGCACTTACTTATCTTTGCATTTGTGCACATCACAATTTAGACAAATCTCCATTTATATTTACCCACAATGCATTGGCAATAAAGTATTCTATATTTTTTTTTTTTTTTTTTTTTTTTTTTTGGCTCCCCCTAAAGCTAACAATTCCTGCTGTGATTGCCATTAAATGTTAAGACTAATTCATTTTATTTATTTGGCTTTTTTACATTTTCATTTTTCACTAAACCAAAGTGATTAGCTTCCATTTTCTCTCAAGATTGATTCAATGTGTGGCTATTCTTTAGAATTTGAATAAATGTGCATGTAGGCATATATGGATGAGTTTAGCCTAAGATAGGGGCAGACAAAAATTGCTTGGTGGACCCCTTAAAAATGAGGTCACCATGGCAATGACTAAAGGCAGAGAGGTAATTTTTTTAGAATTTGTAATAATTTTAAAAATTATTTTTTTTATTTGTAAAAAGTAATCTTAACATTTTTTATTTTTTTTTAAAATTGGTAAAAATAAACAAAAATCTTTAAAATCAAATATTCTTATTGACAAATAACTTAGATTATGGTGACTAGAATTATTAGCAATGATACATTGCAGTGAAATATTTTCAAAAAAGAAATCAAACATTACAACATTATTAACTTAGAATATATTGTGGAAAGAACGGGATTGTTATATTACTGTGTATAAAAATATAAAGCTTTTTCATCCCAAATTCAAAATAACTATTTAAACAAAAACAAATTAGAACTTGTTATTGATAATTTGTCTCTCCTTTGGAGTTTTGTCAGTACTTCCATGAAATAAAATGCTACAATAAAATGGACTGTTTTGAATGTTTGTTTCTTTTTTTTTTTTTTTTTTTTTGTCATCTTTTGATGCTTTCTACAGTTGTGTGAATAAATTCATCACAGTAATGTCTAATAATATAGACTTTTACTATGTCACTGCCATACTTTATCTCTGAACAATTGCTGGAAAAAAACAGAAAAAGGTAGCTCTTCTTTGGTCACTGTATATGCCCAGTCAAATACGTTTTTGAGTTTATTGTAATCCAGCCTGACTCAATTTCTTTAATGGCTCCTGAATGTTAACTCCTGGTGTCTCTGCATTCTTTACATGGAAATTAGTTTTTATGTGTCATTACTGTGTCTTTTTTTCACATTGGAGCTTTCCTTTTAATAAAAGCATCAACACCTTTGGTAAAGCAACTTTGGACTTCATTTAGCCTGTACCTTTCTGCAAATAGTGCAAAAACACTGAATCAACAAAGATATCATCTTCACTGATCCAACCCATCCGAGACATATTCCATGACTTCAATGTAGAAATCTTAACTTTATTTTGAATTTTGTGAGGGTGTTGACTTTCTGAAGGCTGATGGGAAGAACTTTATGAAGGTTCAGTTTGAACCACAAATAGCTTTGACCACTTTGTTTCAGCAGAAGTGCTTTGTGTTGATCTGTGGAGAAAATATAATAAAACTAAATTAAGAATTTATGTATTGGCAGAATATTTTGAAAATAATGATTTTTTTTTTTTCTCATTTGAAGCTCTGAATAAAGTAACTGTATGCTGTGAGGATTGACTTGACTCAAATCTCTATCACAGTAAAACTGAAATTGAAATACTAAAAAGAATAGAATAACAAAATATTATTTTTCTGTGAGTTTAAATTGTTTACATTAAAATAAAAATGTCAAAACAATCCTTTACTTTCCGACATGAATATTAATTAATAATTTCTTAGAGATAAAAATATTTTAACAACTAATTTTTGTTACCTAGCATTCAGTTCCTCTACTCAGGAAATTTGTCAAAATCGAAAAACATTAATTTTCTATTATTTTTAGAAGGGGGTCCTATTTACAATATAAATACAATGTCAAGCTGATCCCTGACTTTTTAACATATAGTTTTCTTTCTTTTTTGAGGGACCACTCTATTTAAGTATTGCCATTTTAAAATGAAATGTATTATTATGTAATGTGTGGAATAGATATGATGTTCATTTCATTTCTGGTAGACATAAATGTTGCAAGATTGAAATAAACTTGTAACATTTGTTGAAATTCCTTTCATCTACCTCTTTTCTTGGAAAATGGCATAGGGCTCTAGTCAAATTTTTTCTTGGCAAATCCCCAAGACTACCTTAAGAAAAACGTAATATTTTTTGTTCTAAATTTTTTTGTCATGTTGCAAAAAGAAAAACAAGTTCAAAGTGTATTATATTTTAATGGAAAAAATAACCGAGACGTAAGTTTTGAATGATATAAAAATAGTAAAATAATTATTTATTATTAAAAATTTATGAAAACACCGATTATTTCAGATATATGTATAAAAGAGAGATAGGTTTCATTGAATAATTTAGACAAGTTTTGCCTACTTATTTTCAGTTGGATCCTTTTGTATTTATGGACAAGTTTATTATTAAAGGAAGAGAGAAAATGACCTTATTGATACATACATACATACACACACACACACACACACACACACACACACACACGAGAGAGAGAGAATTAATACAAATATTAAGCTTGTCACTTCGCTGATAGGTCTTATCTTCAGCATCCATACTCCTATTTCATAGACATATCCTTTAGCAATCACTCCGTATTTTCACATGATCTTCGTCCTGGGTATGGCGATAAACTACATCTGACAACAAGGCCTCTGATCAGAAGATTGCAGGTTTTAAGGGGGGTGGTAGCACCTGTTAGGGTCCCAGCTATGGGCAAATGGTTAACAAAAAATGAACAGTACATTTTTATAATAAAATGAGCAACAATAAATTTTATAGCAAAATGATAATGCAGCACTAAAAAACAAAACTGAATATAATTTAAAAATATATAATCTCAAACAGCAGTCTTAGTATTCAAAATAAAATTTTTTGACTGTTTAAATACAAGGGTTTGTTTAGAAAAAACATTAAATGACCTATCATCTGATCTTTGGCTAGCAAATCTGGTATGAAATAGAACTAATTGAGATATATATATATATATATATATATATATATATATATATATATATATAAGAGAGAGTATAATCATGCCAGTTGATGTTTACACAATAAAATTACTATGAAAAAAAACCTACATTGGTAAAAATTTCAGTATATACTTAATTTTATTTATAAACATATATATATATATCATAACATCTGCCCTTATTAAAAAATATTGAAAACTTTGATGTCTGGTTTTATTATGCAAATAAAGTAAATCTAATATACATATTTATTTATGAATCGGTCCAAAAGCAGAGGCTATAGAAATACATATTTTATCAATGCAACATTCTATAAAACTGAGTCGACTGATTTCTGCACATTGCATTTAAAGAGACTTCTGCCTGGAATGGGACATTATTAGTTAGCTTCTCAAACAAAGAGCCACCTGTTATATAACCCAGATGACAATGCCATAAAATGCTTTTCAATTTTGGTTTGGATTTGTAAGTTACCAAAATTTACATTGACGTCAATGTGAATATGCCTCTACTTAAAAAATCACACGGCAACTTTGTATTAATAGTAAAACCCTTAATCTACCCCCATTTTTGACAGCATGGGTAAAAACACACACACACACATATATATATATTTTATATATTAGGTTGAGTTTGGGAACCTCAATGCGGTGTAATGGTTAGCAAGCTTGTCTCGCTAGAACAATTGTGGCTTAGTAGTGAGTTCGATCCTTGCTATGTGCTCCATACTTTCGGCCTTGTGCCACATCGAGCGATGCTTGGAAAATCACTATATTAGGTTGAATTATAAGTAATTTCCTTTTTTTGGCAACAAATTAGAATGTCAAATATATAATCCTATCTACTAATCATATGTGACGGTTAAGAATAACTTTGGAATAAAGTAATGCACTTTAGTTTTTGCTTAGTAGTGTCAGCGTACACAGTTGATTAAAAATGAATTACTTAACCTCACTAATGGACCAATTGAAAGTGTATTTACGTCGCATAATGTAATGGGAGTTTAAGAAAGGGAATTGTTAGATAGGAATAAAGTGTCACTGCCGACACTTGAGTTTGAACATAGATCGCTTGTGAGCAAACACAGGCGATCCCATTATTGAATTAAGTAGATCACATGACCATAGAGAAAACGCATATATAGGAAGTTACGTGACGTCTAGATTGGTCATCATTCTATTCTATCCTCTATTACTATTCAGATTGTTATTTCTATTCTATCCTCTATTACTATAAAGACTGCTATTCTCTACTCTATGCTACTATTTCTCTATTTGGATCACTATACGAGCAAGTATTATCGAGTAAGTACTATTCGTGTGAGTGATATTCAAAGGCGTCTGACACCAGCATTGTAATTACAGATACCACTATAATACACCATCAAACAAAGTCTCTACTATAACGAGCATTGTGAAAGTGACAACAAGTATTCGTTAACATTACAAAAGGAATAATGCTATGGAGACACAGAAAGATATGTAGTGGTTACAGTTAAGGAGTCGGAAGTAACTGGCGAGTATGAAATTGTCTTTTGTAAAATTTTGTTCTGGAGAAACGTCATTGAAAGATGAACCCAGACTCTGGCATTCATTGGGACTTGACAAAGAAGCTCTAAAGTCATTAGTGGAAAGTGATTAATGGTAAAATACTCAGGAATTTTTAAAGATCTTAAACATATCACAATCTACTATATGCCAACACTGAAAAATGATAGGGAAATGCTGGTGAATATATAAGAGAATAAAATGTAATTGTACTTTTTTTTTTTTTTTAATTTGATAAATGCAAACAAAAAGTATTTATTACACACACACACGTTCTTTGATTATTTACCCATTAGCAGACATAGAAGAACCATGGAGTAATGGATAGTGGGTCAGAATGAGGAATCAAAGAGCCAAGTTTGAATTCCAGTCAAGTTCATTACATTCCCTTATGTGCAAATACCATTGGGAAAAGTATGAAGTCATCTCATCCTCTATCCCCCAAGCTATGAAGTAACTAGCAAGACAGACTTGGTTCTATAGCCTTGAGGGGCATGTGGTCTATGAGAAGGACAACTCTGAATTCAAAACCACCAACTATCTGTTAAATAGCCTCACCAACTCATAATTGGCCAGGCATGGAAATTATGGCTACACCCTTGAAGACATTGTCAATCAAGTAGGGGTTCCTCCAAAGAGTGACAAGGCTCTGGATCTATTCTAATGAGCTTTCATCCTTGGTACCTTAACAGACATTTCAGTACAATTTTTAAAATGAGTATTTGGTATCCTTAGACCCTCCCGAGCTCTACAGTTCTTTATTTCTTCATGATTTTAAATAGAATGTTAATGTACAAAAAAAAAAAAAAACTGGATGAAAAAGTATACAGCTCTAGATCTAAGGATAGCAAACACCCATTTTAAAAATCGCATTGAACTGCATGAAACAGTCTGTTCATGAGTAAATAGCACAAAATTATTTTTATTGGCAATTAAAAAGAATTTAAAACAGACCAGTTTTATATGTATGTCCTGCATGGTGTCCAACTTGCTCACAGATGTGTCATCTGTATACAATCAATGATTAAAAATGGCTTCAAATAAATTAATCCTATGAATGTTAAAGAAAATGATCCTTCATGTTTTTCAAATGGAATGTCAATGTACCAAAAGACTAGGTGAAAAAGAACTGTAAAGTTCTACAGTATCTAAGGATAGCAAGAGCCCATTCTGAGAATTGCATAAAACCATCTGTCCATGGGTAAATAACCCAAAAATATTTTTCATGGAAAAAATGCTCTTTTAAAAGAACTTAAAATAGAGCACTCTTATAGGGAAAAAAAATATATATATATATATATATACAAATCACATCTATATCCACAACTGGTGGTTTTATTTTTATTTTCTGGGACAACTACAAACAAGTCGATGGAAATGTTTTCAATAAGGACAAAAAAAAAAAAATTTAAGTTAATAATGTACCGTGAACTGTCATCAACTGTACTAAAATCGTTAGACTGTTACTAAACTTCCTGTTAGCAGTCGTCACTTAACTGTTCACCAATTTGTACACCAAAGCACACATCCTCTTTTTAAGTCTTCACAATTTGACATACAGACAAAACTTGCATGCATATCCACTTTCCTGCTGGATAATTTCCTAAATTTAACCTTTTTTTTTTTTTTTTTTTTTTTATTATTGCATCTTCTTTTAACCATAATACATCATGATAGGCTCAAAACATAAAAACTTTTAATGGTATTAATAACTCTGTTTCATTTTTTTTTTCTTTAAATTTCCAGATATTTAAGAAAATAAACTAAAAAGTGAAAATAAGTGCTGACAACTATTTTTTTGGTTTTCTGTATCATTTAATCAATAAAAATGTAATGCAAGATCTGTTTGTTTCCTTACCCCTATTATTCATAAATACCAACAGGGGGTGGGTGACAATAGATAAACTGCATCAGGCCATTCTGTTTTTAAATTAAGACATTTTAACATTTTTTATTATTAATGAACAACCAGTTAGTACCTGGCTACTCCTGCTATCCTCTACCTCTACATTAGTCAGATCAGGCCGAAAATGGAGTACTGTTGCCATGTATGGGCAGGAGCTGCCAAGTCTTCACTTTCCAGTCTTGATAGAGTCCAAAAGTGACTCTGTGTTCTTGTGAGCAATGAATTATTTATCTGTTGCTATTTCCATGAAAATGTTCAGACAAACTGCATTCCTTAGTTCCACCATTTTTAACCATCACTGCTAACACCTGCCATGTCACACACGTTGTAGCAAACTGCCTCATTCCCTTTGTATTCCATTGGTGTGATGTAAGCTCCACTTGAGCAGCTAATTCTCATAAACTGCTGCTTTGTGGAACTGACTCCCTAGAGACTGCTTCCCTGATCACTACAATCTTAAACTGTTCAAATCCTAGGATTAACCATCTTCCTCACTAATTCACATAAACTATGATTCTTACTCTGTAACCCTCCACCTCAAGTGATTCACGAGCCTTGTACAATGTGAACATCATTGTTTATAAAAAAAAAAATGATTAAATGATAATAGTAAAATTTCTGTCCAGGAATTATTTGACATTCATTAAGAAACCTGTTACTGTTGGTTAAAATTTACAAGATTTTTTTTATTAAAACATTTTTTCAGGAAATGAGATTTCTCAAGTCCACTAAATGTTACAGCTCTTTTTAATATGTTCCTTTTGGACATAAACAATTCTTCATTATCATTAAATTGCCATGTATTCATGTTGGACAGTGGAGTAGTTTCCCATTTCCTTCTCCAGTTTTGGAATTCAGTTTTCCTTCTTAAACTGCCATCCAAGGCTAGAGAGCCCATTCTACTCTGCTATTTAACCTGTAATAAGTTTAATTATGGGGTCAACAGCTTCTTTGTTAAGTGATAGGTAAACTGCTCTTTGGAAAGGTATGAATTCAAAGATAGGAACTTAAGCCAAAGGTTAAATTTATTATGCTGACTACCATTAAATTTATTATGCTGACTACCATTACTATGGTTTTGCTTTTATCTTGGTTGCTGTCCCCTGTTTCTCTTCTTACTTCCAATATGTCATTTTGAGTCTAATACTTTAATTTTATTAATTAACACTTGACAAACCTTGTTACTAATTAAAGCCTGAAAGATTATTTTACTAGTGTTGGGAAGTGTTTATAAGTTACAAGATGGTACAAGAGCAACTGGTACACAGGTTGGGTGGGTTGTAATTATCAACACCTATTTTACTTTTTTTTCTCCCTTCCCACTATGTTTTGTTTTTTTTTTTATCTCCCTTCACTACCCCACTTTATACACCACAGATTTTGTAAAAGAAGAAAACAAACTTGAATGTGATATCTTGACACAAAAAAAATATAAAGTGGAGTAGTGGGTGGGGAATTATTGTTTAATTGCTATTTGGCTATTGTATCAATGCATCTTAGGCCAGTACCTAGTTGGGTTTAGATACAGCTCCTTCTGAGATGATCACTCTGGTTAGATGAAGTAAAAAAAAAAAAAGTCAGTTTCACAATTGTCAAAAAATCACAGACAACAACAAAACCAGTTAAGGAAATAATTTTGTTTTATTCATGTGCTTCAACATTGAGATGGAGCGGCTGCTATTAGGCTTTAGAAAGTGAAGAGCATCAGATAGGGTTCATTCCTTATAGTATTCACCAGGTGACTAGGGGAGGGGGTGAAACTGCCAGAAGATAGGAGTGCCACCTGAAAGTTCTTTGAACTGTCATATGAAATTAAAGAGTCATTCTTCCACTCAATATCTCATGAAATGAGAAAATTCATATTATATCTGTAAAGACCATATAAATAAAAGCAAATACAAAAGGAAAACTTTATATGCAAACATATTTCATTCTTTGAAGAACTTCAAAAAGGCAAGTGTAGAAATTTTATTTTGTAACCTGTATTTTAATGTGGAGAAAAAAATTGAATACCATTCAGTTTTCAAATTATGAATTAGAATGCATTAAAATATTCTAAAATCTTACTGTATAAGGAAAGCTGTGGTGGATGCTAAGTGATGTAATGTTATTTTTTTGATATAATTGATATTTATATCTTTTTATTCTGTTTATATATTCTTTATAATTAATTTATTTTTAATGGTCATGACTTAACCATTTTTTATGGTCAGCATAGGTTTGTTGGCTTGAAAAAGGAGCATTTCCAGGGTGTATTTTAACATTTTAGCAAGAGCCAATAATTGCACTTGCAAGAACTTTCTACCTAAGTTATTTTCTTTTAATAACTTCAACATTTTGGGGACCAAAACTATGTTTGAGATCTTTTCTGTGTATAACTATTGTTCTATAGATCTTTTTAAATGTTCATATGTTTTTTTAATTTCAACTTTCATATATATAATATATATATATATATATATGACTCTGCACCATGCTGCACAAGCAAGAGAACCCTGTCATGGCTGTCAGACAATTTCTGTGACCATATGACCAGTTACATCTGGGCACTTAACTCCCCACACTGCAACCCCCTTGATTATTGTGTGAGCAAGCAACCAATAAAACTCCTTGAAACACCAAGGATGAACTGAAAGCAGCATTCACCAACTTAAACAAGGAGACTGTCCAGAATAGTTGCAAGAGATTCCAAAGTCATCTGAAGGCTGCATTTGAAGCCAATGGCGATTTTTATTGAATAAATCTACTCTTTAGTATTCCAAGATGTTCTTGTGTCATTTTGCTAAATATATCTGTTAAAATGCAATATCAGTATTATTTTTGTGTAATTTTGATGACAGTTTATCCATCGCACCCTCTGTCTGTCTATGTGTGTGTGTGTGTGTATATATATATATATATATATATATATATATATAATTACACTACTGCTAAAAGCTTAGCGGTACTAAATTTTGAATTCCACTAGCAACATTTGAAGGTAACACTTTAAAAACAAAAAAAGCCAGACAAATTTAGGCTCCTAATTAGTAGATAATCAATTTCAAATTGAGTAATACCAGACTTTGAAATGTAGCCCATTCTGTGTCACTACCAGAGCAGAATTTTAACTGAAAGAGAATGAGTCGGCAGTAAGTACCATAACAGAACATAGCCCACAAGATTATAAGCACAACAAAACTACCAACAAGACCTCTTCTTTCTTCAGGAATTTGGCGATCATGACCCTCCACAACTTCCTATCCTTTCTAGCTCTAACCAATATTTATTCCCTTACTATACCTCCCAGTCCCTGTTATGTGATCCATATGTACAAACTGTTTATGTCCTCCCCCTGCCTTTTTTGCTGGGGCTTATGGCCATATCACATTAAAACACCATTTCTATACAACCACTGAAGTTAAGTAATGTCAAGCCTGATCAGTACGAAGATGGGTGACCACTTGAGAATTCTAGGTGATGTAAATTTGGATGTTTTGATGGTGTAAGAGTTAATAGCTCAAAATTGTTAATTGAAGAATCAAGTTCCAATTCCAGTTGGGTTCACTTACATGCAAATACCCCTGGGGAAAGGTATCATTCCATTATTTTTTTGCTACCCACAGCTATGTGTTAATTAGTAAGACTTGTATCACTAAATTGTTATCTAAAAAAAAAAAAAAAAAAAAAAAATTTGGTATCTAAAAATATTTTCTGGCTTTAAATAACCTGAAAATGGTTGATAAGCAGTAGAAAACGAATCTATCATTGTGTCCTGTGTCAAATTCTCCAAGCCCTCTTTCCTCATTTTGTGTCACAGACATTTCAACTGACTCTTTCTGATTTTAAGTCATATTGTTTCCATTTTCCTTAGAACTTCCTCATTGCACATATGTTCAGTCCCTGGTATTCTCAACATCCTTTTTATGCAACCACATCTCTGTTGCCTGAAGTTTCCTCTTCATCTGTAAGGAAATTGTCTAGTATTCAGACATAAAGGAGAATTCATATTAAATAGCAATTAAGCACTCTTATGTTTTGGTTCTAAGAAATTTTCTTGTTTTTCAATAGTTTGTTTAGATGTGATAGTTACCCCGGAAGAAATGAAGCTTTCATTTATTTATAGAGAATTTATAAATTGTTTAATGGAGAAATAATTACCCTCTTGTTTTCCATCCTTTAAAATAGGAAATAGAAAGATAAGAATTATACATAATTACAAAGGATCATATTGCCTTATATGGGGTGGGGCAGTCCTGTACAGGCAGAAGCAGGGTGCCAACACAGCTCTGTCAAAAGTTCTTATCAGGACTGTTTTTGTAGATAAATGGCCACATTTGGGCCTATATAAAGCTACCTTTATATTTACATTTAATATTACAGAAGTTAGAATTTGGCAAAGTGAAATCACCAATAGTCTAAAGCCTCTGGGAAAGATAAGCAGACAAGTTCTCTCAACTTCACATTTATGACTTCCCTATTGACATTTCATTTAATATTAAGGAATTAGTTTAGGTATAAGTACTGGTAGTCTATGGGGTCTGGGTACATATGGCCTACTAGAAACCTGAACTTATATGAGTTCCCTATTTATATTTAATATTATGAAATTAGGCTAGGTATAAGTACTAGTAGTCTATGGTGTCTGGGTACACATTAGCCTACCAGAAGTCTCAACTTTACATATATGACCCCACCCCCTCCATTTTCAATTAGTATTACAGTATTGTGGAATTAGGCTAGAGTCCCCTATTTATATTTAATATTATGGAATTAGGCTAGGTTCAAGTACCAGTTATCTAAATATAAGCATTTTCAACTTCACATCTAAAAGATGGGAGATTTTTTTTTTTTTTTTTTTTTTTTTTTTTTAGCTCTCTTCTTGGGTTTTGTTTCTTCATTTTTAATTTTATTTTTTAAATTTATTTTTGTGGTGGGGAAGTCTTATTTGCCATCAAATGCAGTGGTTTCAAATTTTTCAACATGAATGGTTAGAGATAGGATCTTCAATGATGATTTTTCAAACCCAGCAGTCTCTTCTCATTTCTAAGTATCAATACTATCGCCCAACTTTCATTCCCCACCTCCCCCAACACTTTTATCGAAGCTAATCTTTGCAAATCTCCACCTTCATTTAAATTTGAAGCCTGTCTCATGATCCAGATGTAAATTTTCCCATTTGTGGAGATGCTCTGTGTTTAGTTAGACCCAAGTGGAAACCACAATTTTGAATGTGTGTCTTTTTTTTTTTTTTTTTTTTTTCCTATTTGGGAAGATTAGCACAATACAATATTCCAGCAAGACACTTGGCTTTTGTAGGTCATTTTTCTTTCCGCTTGAATTCCGATAAAAAAAGTGTCCGTTTTCTTTATCAATAATTTAATTCAGTTGATTGCTGTCTGTCCACTTTGGTACAGTATGGTAATGTTGGTAATAATACAAATGAGTTTTTATTTACTTAGTGTTTTTCTTTCATCCTCGAACAAACATGACTTCTGAACACTGTTCAGCTACCATCAATGACTGCCAAATTGTCTTTCTTCCATCTAATTAGCAGCCATTGTTTTGGGTAAACACTTAGATGAAAGGTGTTTTAAAAACATTCTTAACTCCTATATTAGGAGTTTCTTGCCATTTATCCCGATTATCTGGGTTGATATGTTCTTCATTATTACTATGAATTTAACACTATCATATTGTTTTATCACAACCTGCTGGCTCTATACATTCTTCATTATTACTATTATTTTATTACTAGTTTTATTCCATATTGTTATTGTTGCTTTTTATCCCAACACACTGCCTCAATACACTTTTCATTATTACTATTTTATTACTAGTTTTATACCATCTTATTATTGTTGCTTTTTATCCCAACACTCTGGCTCTATACACTCTTCATTATTACTATTATTTTATTACTAGTTTTATTCCATCTTATTATTGTTGCTTTTTATCCCAACACTCTGGCTCTATACACTCTTCATTATTACTATTATTTTATTACTAGTTTTATTCCATCTTATTATTCTTGCTTTTTATCCCAACACACTGCCTCTATACACTCTTCATTATTACTATTATTTTAGTACTAGTTTTACTCCATCTTACTGATTTTCATCATAGAAAGTGTAACTGAAGTATTACAAAAGAAATGTAAAATAAAAAGTAATCAAATTATTTAGTGTTATTAACTTCGGTGCATATGAATATCGGGGACTTTATCATAAACATGCTGGGATATGTATTGCTACCTGACACAGCTCCCGAGATATGATGGTCTCTTGTCGGAAGTGAGTTACTATTTTCTGTAAATGAAACAGAAAAATGAAGACACAAGATTAAAAATCTGTCAATGTTGAAAGATGTGAACAAATTGGGCTCAATTGAGAGGTTATTGTTAATGAGATTGAAGAAGTAAGTAGTTAAACCCCCTCTGCAAAATTGGACAGAGAGGCAGGACAAAGCAGGCTGAGGTTTGCAGTTGGCAAACAATTTAGAGTAGTGGATGGGTTAGTAGTAGTTAGTCCTTTCTTCTTGCCTTTCTTTACCACCTTGTATGGTTGTACTACTTTTTTGTACAATATATACATGTCTGGAAAAATCGTTAAAAATTACCAACAATAAATTTTGAAAGCAAAATGACCAGCAATACATTTTATGGTTGAATGACCAACAATACTGTAGTTGAAGACCTACAATTGCATTAAAAATAATTAAATTTCATCATTAAGTAACCATAAAGGTTGATATGCCACAAAACAAAATCAACCAACTTTACAAGATCCCCATTCAGTAACCCTCTATCTTGAGTGGCACTTAAGCCTTGTATTCAGTGAACAATAGTTACAAAATTAACACAGAACAGAGTAATTGTGCCTTCCATAGAGAAAAAATTATCTGAAAAATAATAAGCGTGCCATATGAAACAAGACTGGTGAGGGGGATTAAAAGAAATAATTTAATAATGTTGACACTTGTATTTTGTACTCCTAAAACTACTACAGCTGTTAGCCACCCCTTTTTTCTAGCCAGCACCTTGTCCATATTTGATTGACCACTCCCCAACTCTGGCTCTCTCAATTCAAGTGTTCTGACCTGAGGTTTTTAGTTAACTTCCTCAGAAACCAATTAGCCATTCATTTTTTTGCTGTTTATTCCTGGTTTACAAATACTGTCTCCAACCCACCAGTCTACCAATTAGCAGTTTGCTTACACAATAAACTTTTAGTAACAAGAACTGCTCCCTTTTTTTTTTTTTTTTTTTTTTTTTTTTTTTAGGTTGCCTAAAGGTAAAAATGCTTCTTCTTCTTCTTTTTCTTCTTCTTCTTTTTCTTCTTCTTCTTTTTCTTCTTCTTTTTTTCTTCTTCTTTTTTTCTTTTCTTTTTTTTTCTTCTTTTTTTCTTCTTCTTTTTTCTTCTTTTTTCTTCTTCTTTTTTTCTTCTTCTTTTTTCTTTTCTTTTCTTTTTTTTTTTTTTTTCTTTTTTTCTTTTTTCTTTTTTTTTTTTTTTTTTCTTCTTTTTTCTTCTTCTTTTTCTTTTTTTTCTTTTTTCTTTTTCTTCTTTTTCTTCTTTTTTCTTCTTTTCTTCTTCTTCTTTTCTTCTTCTTTTTTTTCTTCTTCTTTTCTTCTTTTTTTCTTTTCTTCTTTTTTCTTTTCTTCTTTTTTCTTTTTTTCTTCTTTTTTTCTTCTTCTTTTTTTTTCTTCTTTTCTTTTTCTTCTTTTTCTTTTTCTTCTTTTTCTTCTTTTTTTTTCTACTGTTTGGAAGTAAATGGTCACTTTTTTGTGTGGCTATGTATTTTTATCTTTGAGGAATTCTCTTGGATGTTTTTTATTTTTTTTTATTTTTTTATTGTGATTGGTGAGTGATTATATCTTTTACACTTTGATTTCTGTTTGACAAAAGAATGTTCTGTTCTGAAAGATATATAACTTGACTTACAACCATGATTGGTTATTACTCACAGGTTGTAAATTGATCTGGTCATAAGTAGGCCTGTAATTAATTTTGCTATCTTTCTATCATTATTATTGTATTTTTTTTATATAATTTTTATGGTTTCTTTAGATTTGGTACTATTTCTATCAGCCCTCTACACGTTTTTTTTTTTTTTTATTATTATTTTTACATTGACATACAGTACAGTTGGTTTACTATTTGCTAAGCATTCAAAAAAACTAAAATATAAGTACAAAAAAACAAAACATTTTAGTTGTAAATCCTGCCAAAATATGTACAAATACAAAACATCTTATTAGCCTCTAGTGTATGTTTGTGGATTATCAGTCCCATCAGCTGGGGAATGGCTTGTGGTGGGGGGTACCCAGTAGTTTTTTTTTTTTTTTTTTTTTACAAACATGGTGAGCTTCGACTGAACTGTTTTTTCTTTTTCTCGTCATAAATTTCACAATATGGATAAAACACATTGTGTGGCATCCATTCAATCCACAATACTTGCAAATCGATGTTTGAATCCGTTCCAGATGGCCAGATATACCAATTCATGTCATGGTCATACAATCAAGTATTTTGTAAGTCAACAACAATCACTCATATATATATACATATATATATTATAGAGAGAGAGAGAGAGACACATGTCTCATTGAATAATTTACACAAATTTTGTCTACTTATTTTTAATAGCATCCTCTTGTAATTATGGACAAGTTTCTTAGTACCTTTATTAAAGGAAAAAAAGGAAAAATTACCACACTGATACATATTCATTTTGTTCTAAGTAGTTTTGACATTAGCATAATGTTGTTATCAGGGTCTTGAAAAATACATCTATATTTTTTATGAAAATAATAAACATAAACTAAAAATTCTTGAAGCTATCTATATTAAAAAATTGAAACCAACTCTTAATAAAATTAATTATGAAACTGCACAAATGTTTTAAAATGTTTACAGTAGATAGTTTATAATATCTAGGTTTTAACTAATATTCAAATAGTTTCTTTTTTAAGAATATTTAGAAATTTCAATAACTTAGTTACCTTCCTTGATGTTTGCATGTATGTCTACATGATTAAAATTTTATTTTCTTTCTTCTTTCAATATGGATCCTAAGAAACTTGTCTTTAATTAAGAGAGGATCCTATTAAAAGTAAGTAGGCAAAACTTCTCTAAAATATTTAATGAGACATGTCTTAATGAAAACATGTTGCCAAAATATACTACACACACACACATATATATATATATATATATATATATATATATAACGTCATCCACAGACAGACTGTTTCACAGCTCATCAGTGTGGCTAGACATCCGGTTGCCTCTAGCTTAGATCGAAACCCAACTGAATTGGTGTCAGAGATTCTAACCATTAAGCTGTTGGCGCACGGTAGGGATGAAAGTGGATTTTTAGCGTATTTATTTTTAGAAACACGCCCAGTGACCGACAGTGACTCAATTCGCATCTGCGAAGAGTCTCGCTATATAGCTATAATAGTCACTGTTTACCAACCCACACCTCGTCCCCAGAGAGCTCAACTGAAATTGATATTTCAGGAGCCAATATAACGTCATCCACAGACAGACTGTTTCGCTGTTTCACAGCTCATTAGTGTGGCTAGACATCCGGTTGCCTCTAGCTAGGATAACCAAACAGTCCTTTTGAAAAAAATTTTGGGAATTGAAGGAAAAGGGTCTGAATCCTTAAATAAATTGGAAAATTTTAGGTTTCATGAACACTACAAATATTTTTAGGGATGCAAGCTATGTTTAGAAGAAAAATTCAGGATAATAATATATAAAGATGAATGCAAACTATTAAATCAACATAGAGAACTAATCATGAAATATAGACATAGAAATAGATTCAAAATTACATGATAATACATGTGTATATATGTGGGGGTGTATGTATGCGTATAGTGGCATATATGTATGGACATATATATATATATATGCATATAAGTGTGATGGACAGCATGATTTATTCCATTAGGTGCTCTGGTATTACCCACAATCTATAAATCTATAATTCAACTAATTTACATTACTCTTAACGGTTTAAGTTTAAATGCCCATTGCTTATTAATAATATTGGACACATAGTATAAAAACTATTTACCGTGAATCACAGAAAAACACACTTGGGGCTCGTGAAAGGTTCTAGCCATAAATAAACTCCAACCCCAGACTGCTGAAATTACTTCAAATGTTATGGACTTGAAATAGTCACCCCATTTTTATTGTTGCTTGCTGTCACATTCTTTGACGGTGATCAGTAAAGCATGCAGGATCAAAGAGAGACCAGAGAACATTTTCTTCTAAAATTTCTCAAATGCATCATACACACTGTTTAAAAAGTAAAAAGGAGTCATCTATTTCAAATAAATAAAAAAAAACAAAACAAAACACTAAAAGACACATTTTGTTAACATCTATACTTGATAAGGCGGGGGGGGGTGATGATTGCTGAAATGTCCTTGAACTGACTCACTTCCTAAAATCTGACCTAATAACTAAACATTAGCTATTTTAAATATTCTGTTTTTGTGAAGCTGATAAATTCCCAGCAAACCCTAACAAATTTCTGCTTATGGTAACCATTTTTGTGTTATCAGTGGCCAACAGAAATGTAATTTTGGTTTGCTACGACATTTTGGCAAAAAGATCTTTGACCTTTCAAGTTGGCTTAAATAATTTATTAACAAAAAGAGGCAGAAAAACGAACTGAACATTTAAAAAATAAACGATTAAACATGTACAAGTTTTGATTAACTTCAAATGATTATAACTTGACAAATGCACAGCTGTACAAAACTTTTGGTTCACTATGGTAAATTAATTACTTCTGTTAATTTTAACACAAAATCAAAAGTAATTAACAATTTGCTTTTCTCAGATTTTATGATCTTCTGCTATTTGTTGTTTTTTAACAATTTGAATGATTTTAACTCAATTATGGAAATGCATAATTGTTATTTGTACTTAAGAGGAGAATTAAAATTTCCACATTTCTAAATAGATGATAGATGTTTAGGTGTAGAAAGCCTACTGTGTAGTGAGGAAGACTATCAAGTTAAACCTGTCTGTCACTTATAATGGTCGTTTCAACAAGATTCCAATGATCTTTCTAGCAAAATAGAGATCAAAAACGTAACTATCCAGAACTGATCATCAAAAGATAAATGATTAAACATGTGCAACTTTTGATTAGCTTCTAAAGATCATATCATGATAAAAGTTGAACCATTTCTAAAATTATGAGTCTGTCTACTTGTAGACAAGATACAGCCCATGTCCGTTATGAAATGTTCCCAAAATACCAAATGCTTTTTTTGTAAGCCTGCTGTGACCAAAGGTAAGTTTACTATACAGTAGATGCTTAGAAATATTTTGGATAAAGATAAATGTTACATGGTGTGGCTTCCTGAATATTTTCAAAGATTTAAAACAATAATTCTTTCAGTTTTAATGGATATAAAAAAAAATTATTAAATATTTTTTTATATCAATTCTCATCTTGTTATAATATTCAAAACATTTTACCTGCTGACCTTGTTCAGGTGGCTGTTATGTTTGGTAATATTATAATGTTGATTAAATACAAATGATCATAACTTGACAAATACTTGGAGTTGGGACAAAATTAGACCAGTTCTGAAATTCTGAGACTGTCTACTTTCAGACTGGATATAGCGCGTATTTCTTAGGAAATGGTTCCAAAAATGCCATATATCTGCTTATGAGACAAAAAAAAAAAAATCCTGAATTTTAGTATTTGGATGTTTTAAAAGTACCAGATGAACTGTTTTAGGAAGAAAAGGGGGCAAAATAATTTTTAACCATTTATTGTGAATTTCCTTTTTTTTTTTTTTTTTTTTTTTTTTTTTTATATTTCAGTCAATGTTGTAAGAAGCATATGGTCTCCTCTCTCTCTCTCTTCCTCTTGACCTCACGTACATACAGAGATCAGATTTGATGGTTGGGAAATTAATCCACTCTGCTATGAAAGTAGATGACAATTTTTTTTTTTTTTATTTGTTACATTTCAATGTTGTAAGAAGCTTATGGGCATAAGTGCCTCATCTTTGGGATAAAATATGATTTTAAGGGACAAATGATTTATGTTGCTTGTAGGTTTTTATTTCATGAAGCCAAGAGAGACAACTCATTTCATTCACTGGTATATGATTCTACTGACCTTCAAAGACAGGAAACTAGCTAGGGTTAATAATTTGGGAATGACCTCTTGAGGCCAAAACGGGATGGAATGGTGACTTATTGTCTGAAATGTGTAGTGTGTTCATTTGTATGATTTTTATCAGTATGCTTAAAAATACATCTACGCACATACTTTAAAAAAAATTATTAAATATTTTGCTCTTTCACCAATACTGAGCATTCTCCCCACTCCCAAATATAGAAAATTTACAAACATATTTATATAAAATACTAAGTAACTCTGGGACAGTATTGAAGGAAATAACCCAAAGTATTTTGGCTAATTTTTTTTTTTTTTTTTTTTTTTTTTTGGAATATTCTGTATAAAAGTAAAAAGAGGAAGAATAAAAAAAAAATGTTAAGTGAGAGAAAATGATTTATTGTCTGGAATGCCATCTCCTTTAAGGAGTGTGGCATGTCCACCACTCCTTTTTAATATAAGTAAAAATGATTTCCTGACTTTAAAATCCACTGCTGTCTGATTCTTGCCTTGACCTCATATCCATGCTTTCATTGTTCCTCCTCTTCTCTCTAATCAAACACTTTATTACAAAATGGCTGGAGTGAGAGGTCATAAAACATGTCCTTAATCAACATAATTAACATTTCCTCCTTTTGTTTCTTTTAGTTTCTGTCTCTTCCCCCTTTCTTTCTTTCTGTCTCTTCCCCCTTTCTGTCTCTTTTTCTTTCTGTCTGTCTCTCTTGACCTCACATACACAGATGATCAAATTTGATGGTTGTGAAATTAATCCACTCTACAATGAAATTAGATGCCAAATGTAATTAGTCAGGTATGTCAAGTAATTTACAAAATGTATTTCAAGAGTCAAGGAACTTTCTCTAATTTACAATTTTTTTTAATGTCTACATTCATCAATCTCTTTCTGTAACAATCAAACTTAGGGATAAAATAGCAAAGAAAAGTAGATTGGGCAACCAAGTTAGGAGAATGACTCTGAATTCAAAATGAGCAGTGGAATCCATGACTTACTCATTATCATTAAAAGTAACGACAAATTGCGGGGTGAGGGTCACAATCCTATTTCTGATAAACCTATTTGCAAAATAATGCTGGAAGACCAATTGGTGTCTTTTTTTTTTTTTTTTTTTTTTTTTTTTTTTGTGCTTATGGCTGTTTCATTTGTTAAATTTTTTTTTTCCTTTTATGTATTACATTTTATTTACTTAATCTTTTTTTTGTTTATTTCCAGGTGAGTTCCAACAAATCATCATCAATTTCTTTTGGTAAGAATCTTTGCAATTCTCTGACAAGATTTAAAACCTTTCTGTTTTAATAAAAATGAATTTATTTGGGCATTGAATCTTATTGAGTACATTATGCCATATTCATGTAAGTACATGAATAAAAATTCTGATAAAGGCTAATCATGAGGAAATGAAATGTTGGTAAGTGGTCTGCTTGTAAAAATAAAAAAAAAAATTTTGAAACAGTTTTTTTTTACAGTGGTGTAATGGATACCAGCTCGGATTGAGGAATCGGAGAACTGAGTTCGAATTCCAGTTGAATCCATTACATTCTCTTACGTGCTAATATCCTTGGGAAAAGTATATATCCTCTCCTCCCCCATCTATGAGTAAATAGCTGACTGGGTTCTATAACCTTGGATGGCAACTGGTCTGCTGCAGAAACAAATGGCAACCTACTGCAGGAAAAAATCTGCCTCGTCAGTCATGTATCAAAAGATACACGATCACCTAAGCACGTATCATACATGGCACATAACTGACTGACTTTTCATTTAGAAAGTGGGATACTGTTTATAATATACAATGTCAAATCAATCCCTTGTTCTTATTTACAAACGTCAAGTTTGCAACTGCTTACTTTCTTGTACAAACTTGACAATTATTGATTGATTTGTTTTTTACAGTTTATCAACCGTTTGCAATTATTTAAAGCCAGAAAAATTTTATTGATAATATGAGTTCTACTAATTAGCCCAGAGCTATACGCTTTCCCAAGGGTATTTGTGTGTAAGTGAATATAACAAGCTCAACTGGAATTGGAAGCCAGTTCTTGGATTTCCAATCCCATGCCATTATCCATTACACCACTTGCACATCCAAGTATAAATCCCTTGGTATTCCAAAGTAGTCTAGGTACTGACCAGGTTCGGCATTGTTTAACTTCGATGATTGTATGTGCACCAATGTTTCAACGTGATATGGCCTTGACATTTGAATATAGGAACATAGAACAGATAGCTGTTTAAGAAGTCAGGGATCAATTTGACACTACAGTTATGTTATAAACTGGACCGCCTCCTGGCAAGTCTGCTTTTTCTCACCAGATTGATCTAAATTATACAGCAAGACAATCATAATAACTACAAGACTTACTGGTATTTATTATTGGTGGAGAGAATCATAACATAAGATACACAGATGACCCTATGTTAATGGTAGATCCAGAAAGGAAATTGAAAGAACACATAGACAAAGTAGTAAAAAGAAGTATAAGTGTAAGAGAGACAGTGCATGGTCATCAGCAAAAGAGACAACCTAAAGTGTTAACTACATATTGGGGATGTCAAAATCAAGCATGTTCAGAAAATGACAGAAAACGTGACACAGAAATCTGGAAGTATATACTCTGTTTATTTTTTTATTTTATTTATATATTCTTTTCCCTGCATTAATGCACGATGAAATTAATTGGACAGCAACATGCGCACACACACACATACACACACACACAGCATCAAATAAAGAAAAATAATAAAGTTTAAAATATGTCTAAAATTGTCAGTTTGCAGAAATGTTCATTTGACACAGGGTCCAAGGATAAAACTGTCCCCTGAGCTTTTTCCTAGAATGAAGAGAACTAAGATGTCATCCAGGAGACAACAGTTCAATCAAGTGGTAACCAGGATGCATGCTGTCTTGCACTGTTTTCTGTTCTACTACGACAATGAGAATTAAAAATGTCCTTCTAGGAGGGCAGTGAGCATCTAATTATTTTGGGGGCAACATCTATAACTCTTTGTAGGGTTCTCTTTTCTGCTGCCGGGTAGGTGGCATATCACAGTGATGCAGTACATCAACCCACTCTCAATAAAGCAGCAGTAGAAGGTCGGAATAGCAAAAGATGCCTTTCAAAAGGTCAACAATGTAATAAGAAACAGGGACATTTCATTGGAACAAAGAAAAGTGTACCCAAGTGTTATGTAATATCTGCTATATGGCAGTGATGTAGTTCGACCAACTACAAGGAAATTTCTGGGTTGCATAAGGGTGTGAGGACTTGGAAAATTTGACACTCACATGACATATTGAAGGCAAGATTCTGTTCATATTTTTTTCTCAAAAATGTATAGCTGGTAATATTATTTTTTCAAAAACGTATAGCTGGTAATATTTTTTTTTTTTTTTTTTTTTTCAAAAACGTATAGCTGGTAATACTTTTTTTCTCAAAAATATACAGCTGACATTATTTTTTCAAAAACGTATTATCAGAGGCCTTGCTGTTGGACGTAGTTTGTCTTACCCAGGACGCGGCTGTAGTTTATCATCTTACATGGGACGTAGATGTAGTTTATCGTTGTACCCAGGATGAGATCTGGGTTTGGGGAGTTAACTATTTGCCCATAGCTGGGACCCTAACAGGTGCTACCACTCCGGGTCAGGGTGGACCTGAGGACACCAGCAATTAAGAGGTGGTTCCACACTCCTCAAAACCTCCTGATCAGAGGCCTTGCTGTTGGCCATAGTTTATCGTCTTACCCAGGACGTGGATGAAGTTTATCGTCATACCCAAGCAAAGAGCGAAAAAGTTACTTAAAGCAACAAAAGACTGGAAATTGTGGAGAGTTATGATCGCTCACATCCTGGAGGCATATAGTGCTTAAAAAAATTACCAATATACCGTTTTATTATCAATGCTATTCTATGATAATAAATTGAATATTGGTAATTTTTTATACACCCAGGTATGGGTAAAATAGCAGGGCAGACTAGGTTCTATAGCCTTGGATGGCAACTGGTCTATGATCGCCTAAGAGTGTATCACTCATGGCACAAAATTGAATTGATATGCCTCCAAGATGTGAGCGATCATGACTCTCCACAACTTCCAGTCTTTGAAAAATAAAATTCTGTAAAAGTCGAAGTAGTACGTCTTCCACGTCTTAGTCATGAATCTCGAGTCCTAATTTTTCAGTACATTATACAAATTGAGTGAATGACCTTTTAAAAGTAAATAATATCCGTCCTATGAGTATTTCCTATTTTACACACCTTTTATGAACCTGAAAACAATCTGAACCTTGAACCGACTCACCCAGTTTTTTTTTTTCCAAAAAAGAAAGCGTAAAGTATTCTAAGAGCGAAGGTAGTGTGGAAGGTTGGGAAGTGTGAAACTATGTCCTTGATCACTAAACTCGTGTCTTTTGATCTACTATCAAGTGTCACCATGACTTGCGTTGCCGCTTCTGACCCATTCATATCTGTGGTATGCTCCCTTCACCTCCGAATATGTCTCTTTTGATTTAACAAAAGGAAAGGAACATTACACTCGCGCGTATTCTGTATTCACATTCCCGTCAATACTGTCTACGACGCCTTTTAATTTCTTGTGCTTTTTTTCTTA
>CAHIKZ030000408.1:357500-367500 GCA_903632075.3 Acanthosepion pharaonis | reverse complement strand
GTTATATGTATACACACACACACAAATTTCTTGGAATTAATCTGTAGAAAAAGACTACATATAGAGGAAAAAAGACAATAGGAAAACTGTAGTTTTAGCTGAAATGTTTTGTCCAATGTGGACTTTTTCAAGGAAAATACAAAAAAAAAATTGAACAAAATCTGTCGGCTAAAACTAGTTTTGCTTCTTTTCTTTCTTTTTTTTTTCCTTTATTTACACACACACATATATATATATATATATATATATATATATATATATATATATATATATATATATATGTCACTAGGGGATTAAGAGGACTTGAAAAGGAAACTGGCCCTTCTCGGTTTCTTGTGCTAATGTTGAGTGTTATTCACTATTGTAACCTAGATTGGTTATTTATGCTGGTTGTGTGGTTGGAGAAAGTGTGTATGTGAATAGTCTGTTTATTTATGGCCATGACTTCTAGATTGATCTTATATATATGCATTTTTCCATGTTTTGGTATTCAGAATAAAGTTTATTACAGTTGAAAGATTATCCTTTTATTGTGATTGGAACAGTACTTAGCTGTCAGAGGTTATTTGAGATGGATGCCATGGAAGCATTTTATAGCCCTTGGGAACTTATCCCCACTATCATACCTGGATATGACAACCTTTGGAACATATGTAATGTACATATATAAACATTATATACATTAAGTGTCTTAGAAGTTCCAAAATAATTAATTTTTTTTTTTTTTTTTTAGTATATAAAATGTTAGGGAGACAAAATACTAGAAAGCAAGAGAAATTATGAAATGGTTGTACATAAACAAATATCAAAAAGTTTGTTCTTTTAGAAAAAGAATAAAAAAATCTTACTTATTATAAAACGCAGATTGTGTGTGTGTCTGTACGTTTATATATTGGATCGGATTTCATACATTTTTCAATCGATTTCAACAAAACTTCACAAGACTACGTAAAATTACCTTACGGTGGTTCTGACGCCACCAAAAATTGGAAAAACAATTGTTTTTGCATTAAATCAATTTGAAAACACGATTCTGTCGCCAGAATGAAAGGGGGACAACTCATATCGAGTTATACTTATAAAAACCAGGTTGTGTGTGTTCGTTTATATATGGGATCAGATTTCCTACATATTTCAACTGATTTCAACAAAACATTTTTTTGGCAGGTAGTGTTTCTTATTATCTCGCATACTTTTTTCTTTATTTTTAAATTCAGAATGCTTTAAAAATTCCGTTTACAAGACAATTGTTTATAATAAAATTCAATTAATCGGTAGACTCATAACAATTAAAAACAATGTTTTTGTTTTGAGTTTGGGTTTGACCAATTCGTAAAAAAAGAACAAAACAAAAGAAAAAAACTAATTAAGACATGCGTGTACGTCAACCTTAAACAATAATCTTTGTCAATTTTATTTTTCAGTCTTTATGATGGTCGATACTTGATCTATCTCTTACTGTTACATCCCCGGGCAACGCTGGGCTCTACTGCTAGTATGAAAATAAAAATTAAAATGATTTAAGCCTAAAATATTCGGAGATCATGAAATCATTATTTTTAACATGCAATAAAATAATTTAAAAAAGGCAGTATAAATTATTTTGTTGTATATCATATTTTATTTATTATAATACAATACAATATGCCATTAAAGTTTTCAATTCTTCAAATGTATCTTTATTTAATAATAATAAAAAAAACTCTTGTTAGTAATGCCAATTGGATCAATTTCAAAAGCCTGTTGAAATAATACAAGTAAACTTTTTAAAAATCTTCAATATAGATTTTTTTTTCTCTGTGCAATCTGGAACATGTTTTATTAAATAATGCAGGCACCAATTCTTAAAAAAAAAAAAAAAAAAATTTTTTTTGAGTTCTATTGAATTATTTTTTGTAATGTTCAGGATAAATTTTCCATATATACACATTTGATATTGCATAAATTTTTTACTAAAATAACATCTTTTGTGATTTTTCTTTATATAACTGTAGAAAAATTTTGAAAATACCTCCATCCAAAACAAAAAAAAAAAATGCATCCATTTAAATGGTGTCTAATGTTATTAATTATACAATGTGGCCAAATGTTCAAAACCTTAGATTTCTAACCATGAGACCTAGATTCAAATTTCACAATGCTCAATTTGTCAAAGTGGTGAATTCTTGATAATCTTGGCTTGGAAAGACAATCCTAGCATGCATCACTATTTGGAAGTGCCTTAAAATCATAGCATGTGTTGACTAAAGACTTTTGAATGAAATTGTCATCCTGATCAAGAGTTTTAGCAGACTAGACTTGTTCAACTACTGAATTGAGAATTGATTTTTTATATTTACAAATTAATGCATTACTAACAGAATCAGGCTGTTAGATTTATAATGTAAATGAATGCATTGAAAATCAGTAAGTAAAAGCAAATGTCAGGTGTCAGAAATTAATGCAAGTATTATTGGCAAAATTGGACAATCACATGTATTGTGTAAATGCATTGCTAATAATTTCACATTAAGAAATCATTGTAAATAATTCTATTATAAAAATGCAATGAAAAACAGGAATTAATGCAAGTATTATTGACAAAAAAATGTACGGTTAATAAAATGACATTTTGGATTTTAATTGATATGAAGGTTTGTGTGAGACCGGAAACCAAACTAATGCTGAGAATACCATTGTGGGAGTACGTAGGAAAATGGAATCCAAAAGGACACATACTTAGAATCGGAAAGAGATAACTGAAAACTCTGGGCCACATAATGAGGAAAGAGGGCTTGGTAAATTTGACACTCACATGACATTGAAGATAAAGAAGAACAGAGGGAAATGGCAAGTAACCTACATTATTAGCTTGTGTAAATGGAGAAGAGAACAGGGAGTAGGAGTAATAGTAAAAAGTAAACATTGCCACAAGCTACAAAAGATAGGAAGATGTGGAGAGTCAGGATTACTCATATCCTGAAGGGACATAGTACATAATTGTTATGACAAGGGGTCAAGAAGACAAATTCTATTAGTATAATTGCACTTGTCCCTTCCTTTGTTAGTTTGCACAACCATTACTCCCTGCCAATATCTCAAATAATGAACTATTTCATTTTGATCACATGACAAAAGGTTTAGTTTCAGTAAGAAAATGAAAGAAAGAACAGATAAGTTTTTAACAGCTGTTTCACTGAAATGGAAAACTTATCAATTTGAAATCTTTTCATTTGTACCTCCTTACTTCTTAAAAATAATGACCAGTAATGGTACAGTGGATAAAGGTCTTAGTTAGATCCAGTGATAGGACCCAAAGAGTGAGAGTTCAATACCTGGTTAAGGCAGTGGTGAACTTGGAAAGGGAATTAACAGGAGATAACTGATAACCAACATCCATTAGATATAGCACGTGGAACTAGAACAGTCTACCCCAGTGAGTGAAATAAAGGGTTCAATTCGACATCCTAACCACCTGAAGAAGGCCGGAGCATACAACAGCCGAAATGTTGTGATAAATATGGCGACAAAGATGAGGAAAATAGTCCGAATAATGTAAATAGTGTATATAATGACCAGTACTTATATTTATGATTGTTAGTATAGGACATAAGGAAAGTTAACATAGAATAGGCTGTACTTAGAAGTCTTGCCGAACACTTTCTTGAACAGCCTAATCCGATAAAGACTTTCATATGGATACTATGCTCATTCGGAAATATCTCAACTGTTGGCTGTATAAATTGCTTTTCTATCCTGGGTATGGTGATACATTACATCCAACAGCAAGGCCTCTGATCAGGAGGTTTTGAGAAGACTGGAACCACCTCTTAATTGCTGGTGTTTACAGGTCCACCAAGGTGGTAGCACCTGTTAGGGTCCCAATTATGCGCAAATAGTTAAACCCAGAATGGGGTCAAAACACTATGAAAGTGTAAAAGTAGGTTTTAATACCAGCAATACACTTTTGAAGAAAAAATATTACCAGCAATACAATTTTGAAAAAAGAATTACCAGCAATAAAAATCTTGTCAGCATTAAATAACCCATTGAGGTTGATATGCTGTAAAACAAAACAAACAATAAACTGCTTTTCCCAGATCAATTAAAAAAAATGCTGTAGGTTTCAGTAAGGACTTTTTTTTTTTTTAAGCCATATGGACTGCCACCACAGAATCAAAGATCTGTACCAAATAACAGAAACCACATCACTTGATGACTTTTAACAGCAGCAACCACTAAAATGGAAAGAACATCTAACTTGAAGAGAAAATAATGACACCCACAAGATATTGACATTCCACACACAACTTCAAATAAAAGGTTATGGAGGAAGATCAGCCCTTCCCTCTGCCAACTGCTTGCCTTGCTACACATCCTAATATATGGCTGGCAATATGAACAGGTGGCATTGGAACCAGGTGACAGATTTGTCTGTTGTCCACCAAGGGCAAACAAGAACCGATACCCCCAATCACAAGCATGACTGTTTATAGACCAGCAACTGGCAACGTCTGTTTGGTTTTGCTGTTACTTGGTCTCCAAAAGCCTCCCATCCACTCTGTTACTCTTCTGTTCCCTTTTGTTTAAAGTGGATGCTGCTTATAACATTTCAAGGAACTCATTCACTGGTCATAAAACGGAGACACTTGAGAGTGAGATAAAATCACATCTTCCTGTTCTATGTTGGTGTCCCAATTGTAGTGCTACAGATGTACACATTCCAGTTTACTCTTCAATTTTGAATGCACACATAGTGAACTGTGAACTATTCTTGGTTAGGCTGAGGACTTTTCAGATGCCTAACTTGAATATGAAATGTGTGGAGATAAATAATAAATAATTTGGACTGAATATTTGATAGGATAAAAATTTTGAATTTCATTTTTGTAAAAGGACCAGACCTACTTTAAAGAAATATATTTGATATTTGCCTAGTCTGACAAAAGGCTAAAAGAAATGAGCCCCTTATGATTTTAAAACTAAAACTCACTGAGACCAGTTTGTAAACTGCTAGGCACCTTTTTGAAGTGATGGGATTTTTCCAGTCTTGGAAGAAAATTTTTTAACCCTTGCCCCTTCAGAACACTTGTGATCATGGCTCTCCATGATTTCCTATCCTTTGGATCTTTTGGAAACAATTCTCTTTTTACTCTCACTCCTATTCCCTGTTCTGCCATATATTTGAACAAGGTTGTTAGGTAGGTTACGTACTGTTTGCTTGCATTCAATATAACTTATCAGTGTCAAATTTTTTTTGTTTGAATTATTACTATAATCAATGAGGTAAGCTTTGTAATTATTTCAAATTGCCTATAATATAGCTATTTATTCAACTTAGTTTGCCATTAGACCACTATTTTTTTTTTCCAGTTCATTATAGTTGTAATAATCCCAGTTAACTTGCAGACATTTTCTATATAGCAACATATCCATATTGTGCATACTAGTGTGTGTGTGTGTGTGTGTTTTTGCTCTGGGAACAATGACATTACTTTTATATTTTTATTTGTCAGTAAGGTTTTAAAAGGTTCCTTGCTTTTTCCTTCATTTCATGAGGATTTTCAGTACAAATAAATTCTTTTCTTGTTTATTTTTACCCAAACTATTGAACTTTGCAATATTGAACCTTCATTCTACACATCTAATTAGACCTTGGCCTTCTCCTTTAAGGCATCTGTGACAAGAAGCAAAATGGCTAATATTCCAAAATAGGGAGAAGAACCATAATGGAAGGTGCTATTACTAGTTTTACTACCATTACAAAGAGCTTTAAACCTTCTTTGCCATAGTTCCTCATTAAAATTTTAAGAAGAAATAGGGTTCTCTTTTCTTCGTTTTCTTCTGTTCATTTTCTTCCGTTCGTTTCATTCACTCTTTTTTTATTCACAGTCTATGATTTGTAATTTCTCTTTAGTGTTCTTTTCTTTTTTCAATCCCCCACTTTTCTCTCTACTTTTTTTTTTATATAGAAGGGAGCTCTTGTTACTGCCTTTTCTGTTTTTCATTTTTGGCTGTTTTCCACTTTTTTTTTTTTTTTTTTTTTTTTAATGTTATGGGGAGGCAAACTCTTGTGTTTGCTCCCTCTCACATTTTTGGTTTCTCTGTTTCTTTCCTCACTCTTTCTTTTCTTTGTAGGGGAGGTCTTCACTTCTTCATAGCTCTCTCCATTTTGGCTCCACTGCTTTCTCCCTCCCCCCTTTTTGGCTCCCTCATTTTGTTGCATCTGCTTTTTTGCTTCTTGTCTTCGCCATTTGCTCCCCCATTTTTCACTGCTTTTTGGGCTCTCCCTTGTTTATCACTCTGCTCCCGTTTCTTTGCTCTACTCCTTTGTGGCTCCCCCACAGTTTTGCTCTCTCCTTTTTCACTGCCCTGCTTCCTCCATCATTCCTTTTTTAGTTCCCCCAATCCACCCTCTCCATTTCTTTTCTTTCTTTCTTTCTTTGTAAAAATGCAGGCCTTTTTCCTTGTCTTCATTCCCCCCCCCCATTTACTTTTTCTTTTACTTTAGTTCTTCAACATTTTTTCTTCATCAGGAAAAAGTTTCCCCAACTGTACAATGAATTATGTACAGGTTTAGCTGGCCAATCACGATGGATGTTTCCTACTAACGACTCCTGAAAATGAATGCTTACCTATTAGAGGGCTTAGGAAAGAAATAAATAAGCCTTTCTCTATTAGAGAATTCTTCAATCTATTTTATCTTTGTCTTTTTTCCTGTTTCTTTTCTCTCGCTATTTCCTTCCATATTTCCATTTTCTCATTTTTTTTTCTTTTCCTCTTTCTCTTTCCTCCATTCATTTTTTTCATTACAACATTTTATGAATGAAGAAGAGTATCTTACTCTTTTCTTTTCTCTTTCACTCATCTTTTTCCCATCATGCCTCATCTGTTTTTTTGTTTTGTTTTTTTTTCCTCTTGTCTTTTGATCATCTCATTCTCAAATAGCTGTGCAGTATTTCCAAAATTTACACTCTTTTTTTCCCTTCCTTCCTTCCTTTTTCTAGTTCCTTCTCTTTATCACAAATGTTTCTTTTTCTTTTGAATTTCCCTTCCTCTATGGGTGAAGTAGTTTCTATTGGTCCAATGTATTGATCTTTGCAGGTTTTCATGTGATGGAAGGCAACAGGGAGTCTAGCTGAATGTTGGGCTGGGAAGGATGTTGGAAAGGTTTTTGTCTTGTCTACAGTCCACCTCTTCTTCCTTTCTTTCCCTCTCCCAACAAAACTATCCACACACTATCACCATCCTCTTTGCATCCTTTGTTCACACACACACACACACACACACACACCACTTTCTCTCCTATATACACCTTCTCTTTTGTTTTGTTTTTTTTATTTTTTCTACCACCACCACTACCTTTGCATTCTTCATTCAATCAAATACACACACCTTTTTCTCTTTCTATATACTCCCCATCTTTGGTTGTCACTATTTTTTGTCTCCCCCCCCCTCTCCCAATTCCAATCTCCATGTTTTTGCTCTCTGGAAGTAGCAGACACATTAGTAGCAGCAGCAGCATTGGTAGCAACAGTGACAGCAGCAGTGGTGGAGGCACACTGTATATTTGCAAAAATCCAAAGAGTATTATATTTGCTGCATTTCTTTATTTCTTTGTAACAACAGTCCCTACCCTGGCCTCAGTGTCTCTCTGGACTTTTACTTAGTATCTGCCTTTAAGCTCTACAGTTGTTTTTGTTTTTTTTCCCCACCCCTTGCACGTTATATTGCTTTCTCTACAACACGCACTTGTATTGGTGGCCTGTGTATTTGTCTCCAGCCAAGGGACACAAAATTCAAAACCACCGTACGGAAACATTATACCAGTTGCAATATTTTCGATAATATTTAACAATTGCCAACTGGATGTTGTCACCTTCTTCCCATTGGTTATTTGCCAGCCAGTAACTGTGGTACGTTAATTCTTTCTTAAAATATTGTCTCTAGTATATTTGATTTTCTGTAAGGAGTCTTGTTTATTGCTAACCATGATTATAGGCTTAATTTAATGATGCAGATATTTATATCTGCAATTTATTATAGATTTAGTACATTTTTCTTTTTTTAGTTTCCATGCTTGTCTTTTGATCGGTTATTGATAAAATTCTATTAAAGTAGATATTTATCTGTACGCCCACTCAAACATGGGGTGTGACACAAGGCCGAGTTTAAAGTGCGAGTCCCGCGCATACATTTCTATTATAAGTATCTTTCACTTATATTACAGATGTGCCAAAATATTTCATATTTTCCTCTCTACCTTATTTGTCTTGTCATTTCATCGTATTACAAGTGTCTTTTTTATAATTTCTTCTTTGTTGAAAATATGTCTATCTCTCCATTGGAAATAATTCTCTCAGTATTTCTCAAATTTCATTTTTTATGTATGTGTGCGCACACACACACACACACATATATGGGTAACAATTCTTCTACAAGGACTGTGTGTAGGAACTAAACACATTAGTAATATACTAAGCATAGTTTAGCTGCAAGCATGGAGCACCCAGTGAGGATCAAACTCATTATTCAGTTGTAGTTGATCTAATGAGACAGGATTGTTAACCCTTTCACCATGTTGAAGTATCCTAAAAGTTTTAGCATTAGCCCCTTACTACTTTATCTTTTTGAATAATTTAGTATATTATGTCTATATTGGAAGTGTCCATTTTCCTGCTTTTCTATGTAAAATAATTGTTATAGTCATTTATATATGGGTAGCAATCCCTCTTTTATACATGTTTTATTAAAGACAGCTAGCAAGTTACTGTAGTTAAGTTTTTTTATTCAATTTTTCTTGCATTTCTATAAATATTTCCTTTTCTGGACACAGTGTGTAAAAACTGTCCAAATGTTCTATCCTATTAGCTATTATCAAGGATATTTTCTTTTTTAACTAATATATAAAATGAAGGCCATGTTGATGCCATGTTCATAGTTGATAGAAAGAAAAAGCCAACATTCAATAATACTGAATATATATATATATATATATATATATATATATATATATATAAGTTAAAAATAAAAAATCCCTAAATAGCTGAAAGTGCTTGGATATATGGAACATTTGGACAGTTTTTACACACTTTATGTCCAGAAAAAATTTTTTTATGGATACAAGACAAAAATAAAAAGCTTAATCACAGTACCTTATATGATAAAAATATAGTTTTAAGGTATGCTATATTTCAGTATTAGAGACAGAGCATATTAAAATATGAAAGTGGGTAGTGTTGTCAACATCATGTGGTGATAGTCTTTTATGCTTGAACACAATCTTCAGGCCATGAAGATTGTGTTTAAGCATGAAACACTGCCTCCATTTGGCATTAACCACAGTTCCCCTTATATATAAATTTTTATTACTTTAAATATTAATTTTAGTGGGGACTTTGTATTTGAAATAGACATTTCCATTTTAATTTTAAACAGTGTGTATTACATATATCAGCCTGCGCACTGGCACTCAGGAAATTTCAATAATGAAAATATGTGCTTCAGCAGGGTTTGAACCTGTGTCCACCTCTGCCTGAGAGGTCATTTTAGTAAAGAAAATGACCTCTCAGGCAGAGTTCCAAGGCACAGGCTGATATCTGTAATAGACAATGTTTAAAATAAAAATAGGAAGTCTTTCAAATACTGGAAGCCAATAAAAATAAAGTTTGAAGTAATAAAAATGTCAGATCAAGAATAAATCCATTATATATATATATATATATATATATGTATATATATGTATATATATATATATATATATGTATATGTATATATATGTATATATATGTATGTATATATATATATATATATATATATATATATATATATATACACACAAGTTTTATAGTATGCTATATTTATGGATTAAAGATAGTGAGATAGAGCATATGTAAATAGAAAAGTTGACCCTGAGGTCAATACCAAGCAATGACAGTCTGTTTCATGTTTGAACTCATTTTTCATGTGATGAAGATGGTTCAAACATGAAACATTGTTGCTGCCTGGTGTTGACCTCAGT
>CAHIKZ030000408.1:345000-355000 GCA_903632075.3 Acanthosepion pharaonis | reverse complement strand
TATTTACTAATTAATGTGCAGTTCCAAGCTATATAAGCGTTCATGGCTATAATCAAATCATAGGTGCTGGTCGTCTGTTTAGTTCTAAGAATTGAACTGCTGTAGCATCATCTGTTAAAAATGACAGTTCTGTGTGTGTGTTTGCGTGTGTATATAAAAACACACGCAACCACTGACACACCTTTCCAATAAATGATAATTCTTGTGATTAATGTTTTAGAATTCACCCATCTCCTCCTGATGTCAGTTTAGTTTGTTGCCATCTTCCACTCCCCACCCCAATCTATTTTGATCATTTTTTCTTGGAGTTAAGATATTCTTGATTTCAGATGAGAACTCTGAGGTTTTCCAACATATTTAATTGAAAATTTGCTTTTTTAAAATTATAGTTTAGACATTCTGGAGAAAAGAATGCGTCAAGATAAACTGATGCAAAAAGGATAAAAGTTAAATTTTATTTAAATGTTTCATTCTCATGATTTACACTTTTTTAAAGTTAAATATTCATAAAAATATATTAGTAAAATTAGTAACAATGTGGAAAAGATTCTTTTGTCTTTAAGATTACATTGGGCTAAATTCTACCATACAAATATTTGTAAAAAAAAAAAAGAAAAAAAAAGAAAACTAAGTAAAACACATCAAATTTAAAGAGCGCATGTCACAAAATGATAATTAAATCTTTATTATTGCCTTTTTATTTGGACCAGCAGGCTCATCTTAGTTGTTATATACAAAACGTTTCAGCCATTACTGTCATTTCTTCCTTCATCTATTGGAATGAAAGTAGTGATGGCACATAAACTGAATCCTTCATAAAAATTCAAATACACTTCAAATACATCGGCTTATTGATAATTTACAACAGATTTAGTATGGAACGTAAAGAAATCTAATACGAAATAGGCTCTGCTAGGAGTAGTTTCACCCAACACTGCAAGTTGCTACAAAGCCAAAACGTTAACCTAAAAACTAGTCATATTCTTAAATAGTCTTGATGGATCATGGCATCAAACTCATTCAGAAATATCTTTGTATACAAACCGTGTTTTTAAGATGAATGGTTAAAAATAACTTTGAGTGAGTGAAGTGTGTAGGTTTTAGTGAGGACAATATTTCCTTGATCTTCATTGATTGGTGTTACAGAACCACAGACAGACAACTGTACCACATCGCTTGAAAACTTTCATGTGTTTGTTGTACTTCGTAACCTACTTGGAACTATTGACCCAAATAAAAAAAGCATGATAGATCTTTATCTAAAATCAGACATATATTGGTACATTATGAGCACTAGTTCTCTGTATTTGGTTCTACTGTTGAGCAGTATTCTATATTTCCCTGGTGTGATATAAATTTATTTTCTTTTTTTCTTTAAGCATTTCACCACAAGCAAGGTGGGAAGCCACTAGCACACAAGGGGTTACAGAGAATTGGAGTGCGACCAAATGGGAATGATAGAGGAAAGGATGAAGAGAAGGATAGGGGATAGATCAAGGCAACTGGAGATGTTGATTGACATTACATTTGAATAGTTGGAGATTATAGCTATCAGGGAAATTGGAAAATGGGAGGGAGTTCCACAGGCAAAAGGTGCGAGACATGAAGCTATTGAAGTAAAAGAGACGGCTATATTTAAGTTTTGACAGTGAAAGGGTGTGAGTGGGATGCTGCCTAGTAGAACGCTTAAATTCATGAAGTTTGGGAACCAGGAAAGCAGCTCATCAGAGCAGTTACCATGAAAGAATTTGTAAAAAAGACAGAGGGAGGCGACGGCACATCTGTGAGAGAGTGACTGCAGATGAGATGCCAGATCAGGGCCAATTGCATTGTATATCCGTCTCTGGATCTTATCAAGAACCTTGAGACAAACAGAAGGGGCACTGGACCATATATGGCAGCAATACTCCATACAAGGGCGAATGGTTGACTTGTAGATTTGAAGGATCAACTCCAGCCAGAAAAATTTCCTGGCGCGGCACAGGGAACCAACTTTTCTTGTAGTGGACGAAGCTATTGACTCAATGTATTTATTTTGTCTCAGGTCAGCAGTCAATATGAGACCAAGCAGATACAAAGAGGTGCTCCTGTGGAGTTGAGCATCAGACATTCTAATGGGGGGCAGAGATAGTTCTATGTGGTGAGTAATAGAGAGCAGTTTTGTTTTGATTCATTGAGGCAGTAGTTATATAATTTGGAGAGGGCAGGGGCCAGTTCAGGCACACATTTCTTCAGGACAATGGCTGGTATCTCATCTCCACCACTAGCCTTGTGGAGGTCTAAATCAGAGATGATGCCCAATACCAATGACTGGGTAATGTGAAGCTTGCTCAATAGATACACCAGAAGAGTCGAGTATTGAATTGAATGAGAATTTCCGAGCAAAGCATTCAGCCTTGTCGGCAGAAAAGGTCAGAACCTCGAACTGGTTGAACAAAGGAGGTATAGAGGGTTTGTTATTGTTAAGTACACTCTTGCAGAGACGCCAATAATCCTTGGAGCTGAATTTGCAAGATGCAATATGTTTTTATTATTATTATTAAAACCCTGGAATGGGTTTTGTAATGGGCGAGGTATAGCAGAAGGGATTCTTTGGTATTCTTTGATTTGAAGTAAATTGGACTATATGGATAATTTAAAATTTTCAGAATAAATGATCATAGATAATGCAAAACTACTGAAATGAAGTTTCCCCACTCCCAAAGAGAAAGGAACTCTTTCATTCAATATTACCTATAATCATTTTTACTTTCATTCAATCTATAATACTTTACTTTGAGATGTATTTTTGTACCCATCTTATATGATGACTGTCTACTTGATTTCAAGCATGGCTATTTATTTATTTTTTTTTTTTTTTTACCACATAAAGTACCTGTGACCCAGAGAGATTCTGGTGATAGACACTTGTACAGAATGAATAGCACTTTCGCAACATCAACTGCCATAATCCATTGACAAGAATGCTCTAGATGATTGGTGATAGCTTCAGTCAAAGGTTTTTAATTCAGTTTTCCTTCTCATTGGGAGGGTGAGGGGTGCTTAGTTCATTACTCGCCACCTGAAGCACCCCTAAAACATAAAGTGACAAGGGGGCTTGGGCAATTTTTCCATGGGATTGCCTTTAAACCCATTTTAAACTAACCTTGTGTCACATTTGGTAGCGACGTGGGTGCACTAAAAAGTACCCATACCTTCCCAAGGGTATTTGAGCAAATGTGAATGTAACAAACTCTACTTGAATTTGAACTCGGCTTGCTGATTTCTTGATCTGAGATGCTGCATCATCCACACACCCATCTATAATAGATAAAAATAGACAATAGAATATAAGTAAATAAATGAAAATTTAAAAAAATATTATTGATTGGTTATGTTACCAGAAATAGATCCCAATAACACAGTGATCATGTCTTGGTCTTGATGTTGAAGTCATAAAGAATTTATGCAGTGCTTTATTTTGATGTGGCTTAAAGAACACTTTTATGACTGTTGGTGTTATTAACAACAATTATGTTGAATAGAGAAGTCAGTTGTATGTAATTTGGGATCTCATTCTACTGGTGTGAATATGCCATAATATTTAACCTTCAATATGCATCTTGGCATATTTCATGGTCCAGTTCTCAATAATCAAATGAACAGATTTGCAGCTCATGAGTAGCACTGAATATTTGTTGAGCCTCTGAAAAAAAACCTGTTTTACAAGATCATTTCTATTTGGTTTGCTACTCAATAAAATTTATTCACAACACTAAAGGAAAATGACACGGATCAATGGTGATCAATTTCCCGTCTATAATACTAGCAAATTAGTCACAATGTAATATCTGAATATTTTTTACATTTTAAGTGAATTTTCTAAGTCAGTGAAAGCATTATATAATATATTCTGTGTATTTAGGCAAATATTAAAAACTACAAACATTTTGTGTCAATTATTTTTTATTTACTTTTCCAAATTACGAATATTTCTTCTTCAACAAGGAGGAAATTCCATAAGAAATTGTCCAAAATTAATGTTGGAAGAAATATGGTCCAAACTTTTCACTTTAAGTTATATTCAGGGTAGGTAGAGACAAATGGCAAATTTCGTAGAACTGGTGAGTGTATTGTCATGGGCAAAGAGTGTGATATACAGAAGGTATGATGTGTGTGTTTATTTTTTTATATTCCTTTGAGGATGCAGGCTCTTAAGTTATAATTGTTTTTATTTATTGATGTTTGGTTTTGTTGTATGTGTCTTGCTTCAAGGATCATAAGTCTGTTTTTACTTTTTACTATTTGATTTTACTAGTATTTTGGTATTGTTTGTGAGTACCTATTTATCCTGATGATAACTAGTTGAAAGCTTATTATTTATTTCACAAACCAAAATCTGCAAGATGAAATGATCCTGTTCTGACTAAATTGACTCTAAAACATTGTGTAAATGATGGAAAATAAAGAAAAATATGAAAAATTAAAAAGTGAGTTGAAATTTAGTTAAAATCTAATTTCACTAATAATATGCATAAAAAACCAAACTATTATGTTCACCCACATGAATCATATCTTTCCTCAGTGACATAGATCTTGAGAAATAAAATTCTTTATCTGATGACTCCAAATAATTGGTGAAACATGTCAAAGTAAGAATTTTCCAATTTTCTGATATAAATAAAACAAATTTAAGAAAAGATGAACGCTGTGTAGCCTATTACGTATTAGTAGACCCCCCTTAAATAGTTAAGTGGGTGGTAATCAGTATTTAACCTAAAATATATGATAGGCAGGTGAAGTTGGGTTAAATGATCTATTCAAAATCAAAATACTCTGGAAGAGAGTTTTTCAATGGATGCAAGTTCATTACATTTGTTGAGTAGGTTTGGTTCACTAATATTTTTGAGAATTTTTTTTTTTCCAGCAAACACAGGCTGTATTAGTTGTCATGGCCAGAAAAGGGTGTAGTTTTGGCAACAAAATTCCAATTTTCTACCAGTTTGTTTGTTTTAAATTCCCATTAAAATTTTGAGAGTGCCATGTCATACGAATATTGTTTATTGGAAAAAGTCATTTTATGATGGCAATATCAAGTTTTCCAGTGGTTGGTAGTGAAACCAAAATAAAATTTAGTCTTGCCATTATGTTTAATGCTAGCCTTGTAAATAACATCTTTATTCATACATTTATGATTTAGTGGACAGGTTTGCAAAAGGGATACAGTCAAGTGATTGTAGTGTTCTGACTTCAAGGCCAGAAAAAACAACAATATAGCAGATGTGACTGAGAAGTGGCTCATTTTTATTAGTTAGGAAGAAATCCCAGCATGCATTTGTATGATTTGTCTATAAATTTGGGGAGGGGACTTTTTAGCAGTTATCCCTACAGAAATCCCCCCTATATATATATATATATATACACACACACACAAATTCAATCATAGTTTATCTGACTATGGAGACACTAGTGCTGACTTGCAAACTAGTTTTCTCCATCACTCTATTCTCAAATTCTCAAGCCGTGCCAATTGAGAGATACCAATTTTCATTTACCTGTCTGATTTTGAAAATCTGAAAATGTGGAATTTTGTACTTGTGTTCTCTTCACACTATTAAGCAAGATTAATTGATTTGTTTTCGACTACTGTTACAGAATGCAAAGGCCAGGGTCAAAATGGTCGGCAATTGGTTGGAGTGATTCGTGTGTGGGGCATTCTGACAGTGATGAATTGCCTTGGTCTGGGTTTTCAATATAAGTCCAAAACAGTGCAAATTCAACAGTGGGTCTCGAGAATTCTGAGGTGTTGATATGTCTCCCACACCCAGGTTTACGACTGGTTAATACCAACTGGTGGAATGCTGAGTCAACGAGCAACATGTGTTCCAGTCATGTCTTTCCTGTTACTGCCTCCTAGAATCGAAGTTGCCAGGACTAATAAAACAAATAACATTTTTATTAATAGCATGGTATCTCAAGACAACACAGAATGCAACACTATGCTATTAACCATTTTCATGGATTTTTTTTTCTGCTAGTATAATTAATGGTATGTAAATGCAGTTGTAGATGACTTACAATTTGCAGATAGTAGACAGGTTCATAATTCCGTAATATGGTCAGTATGTTGTGGCTGTCTTCATAATTAATGTTATTAACAGTTGGTTTCTTTTTTTTTATAATAGGAGCTTATCTTTTAAATGCTTTTTTGTAGTTGGAGGTACATATCAAATTCATCTTAATTTTGCATATTGATGTTCGTATGTGTAAATGTAATAAGAAAATTATGATCATGGGTGAAGAAAATGTATCATAACAAGAAGCTTTTTAGAAGTAAAATAGAATTTTTGGAAATATTTCAGTATGCTGTCATTTTCAGCTGGCATGAATAGTTACTTATTAAAAAAAACTATTTAAATAATCTCTTCAGTATATAAATTTGTAATATTTGATTTAATGAATATCACTATTTGATAAATTTCTTGGTTTATACTGCAACTATAGTAATCTGATTTTAGTTACAGTTGCTGAGCTGTCATGGATAAGAAAATAAACTATGTCCAACAGCAAGGCCTCTGATCAGGAGGTTTTGAGGAGCATGGAACTACCTCTTAACTGCTGGTGTTCCCAGGTCCACTCTGACCTAGGGTGGTAGCACCTGTTAGGGTCCCAGCTATGGGCAAATAGTTAATCCCCGGACTGAGGTAAAAAGAATTATGAAAGTATAAAATTAGGTTTTAATACCAGAAATACTTTGTAAAAAAAATTATTACCAGCAATATGTTTTTGAAAAAAAAAAATTACCATAAATACATTTTTTTTAAATATTATACATTTTTGAGGAAAAAAAAACATATTACCAGAAATAGATTTTTGACAAAGCAAAATATTACCAGCAATAAAAAATTGTTGGCATTAAATGACCCACTGAAGTTGATATGCCGTAAAATAAAATAACCCAACCCAACCCAGTTGCTGGGAGAGAGAGAGCACATAATCTGGCATGGTCACTAGTTCGAACACTCTCAGTATGTTCCAAACCCTCAGTCACAATGATTTGTTATTTTGTACCAGCACCCAAACAGTTCCCCCAGTTTTGCACACAAGACTATGTACGGTAACAATGTTAATGTTATCCATGGATATATAAAGATGAAATTTAATCTGGTTTAATTATAAAATATATTACAATGTACTACTTCCGTAAGAAAGAAAAAAATATCGGTCTGAAGCGAGAAAGAAAAATGAAATCTGGAAAAATAATGAAATGAGATCTTTGTAATTTTGGTTGTTTTTGTTTAGTGGCATATCAACATCTGTATGGGTTATTTAATGTTGAAATCAAAATATCCAACATGCAATTTTATTTTTAATTTTATTTTTTTTTTGAGATAATAATGGTTTTAGATGTCTTACTAATGAACCCATAGCTGGAGGAGAAGAGGTGGATTCATGTTTCTCAAGGATATTTGCTTGTAAGTGAACATAATGAACCCAACTGGAATTGGAATTCAGCTCTCCAATTAACATTTCCAAGCCATTTTCTGTTAGACTACCCGTATATCCAAGCTTACAGCACCTAGTATTCTTAAATGGACACCTATCAAGGTACTGACTAGGCTTTGTTCAGTGTTTCAAGTGATCTTTATGAAAAATACATTTATGTTTTTTATTGTCTCTTATTTAAAATATCAAGTACAAATATTTATCTATTGAATTTCTGAATGCAAAATTTGGTTTTGCTTTTTCATTTTTTGTCTGATTTGTTTAATCTTAGCTACAATATAAAACGATGTTCGTCAACATTTTTATTGTGCCAATCACATAAGCTTATTGTTTTGAATGAGTTGAGTCACTGGTGCGAATGAAATCAGCACCTGTGCTGGTTCTATCAGCAGTCAGGTGTAATGCTTCAAGGTGCACTGTTGTGTGCATTTCTGGGTTAAATATTAAAGATTACATACACACATGCACTGGAAGGTAAATACATGAATATATTTATATTTTTCTTTGTGTGTGTGAGATATCTCTCTCTCTCTCTCTATAAATATATATATATATATATATATATATATATATATATATATATATATATATATATATTTGTTTTCATTAAGACATGTCTCATTTAATAGGGATACTAAGAAGCTTATTCATGAATATGACAGGACATATTAAAAATAAGTGAACAAAACTTATCTAAATTAATAAGACATGTCTTTTTATATATATATATAATAAAGAACAAATACCTTCATCAATAGAACACATTAGATAAATGTTTCCTATTACTACTCTGTCTTATTATTCTTTTGTATTCTGATCCATATTTGATCCTAACTTTATTTATTTATATATATATATATATATATATATATAAAACGTTTTGCAGTATCTCTCTTCTTTTTAATATACAGTTTTCTCTCGTTGGAACTACTATAACCTCTTCCCCTTACATATATATATATATATATATATATATATATATATATATATAAGTGTCTACTATCTTGATTCAACCAATAAGTCTTTAGAAATTAATTTTGTTTGGTCATTTGTCTGATTTTGGAGAGCTGCTCAACCTGAGAACTTGAGAGCACCCCCTCATATCCATATATCGATGGGTATGTATAAAATTCATAATATATAGTAAGTCACATTGAGATGTGAAACTGTTTTTCACCAGTATAGATCTTCAGATGTATATGATAAGTTTATGCGTATTTAAATATGAAATTTGTGTGTATGCAACATCATTTGATATATTTTCTCATCAAATTATCATTGTAGATGTCTTAATATTTCCATTTTATATATATATATATATATATATGTGTGTGTGTATATATATATATATATATATATATATATATATATAAACACACATTTTCTTTTCTTATATCTGTAACACTCCCTACAACCCCTTGGTCCAAATCATCTCTCCCTGGCTTTTTGCGTCTTATACTTCTACAGTCAATTGGTCTAGTGAAAATCAATTTTCTACCCATATCGATCACTTATTGATAGATTTGAACTACAATTTTCAGGTCCTTCCACGCATACATGATGCACCCATACACCCATATATATATATATATATATATATATGTGTGTGTGTGTCTGCTCTAAACATAAATTTTGGCAGATAATTTAAGCAGCTATTTATATTTTATTTGTATGATGATGTAATGATTCTCAGCTGAGAGTTCTTAGGGGTATTGTTTATGTGTGCGCAGTAAGGAAGATGGTTAGGCAAATGGATAGATTACAAACTAGAACTATACAGATTTTGCTGAGATTTCAGATCTGTAGATATTGAAATTAATGAGAGATGAAATGAAGAATATTATAATGGAAATTATAAAAAAGATTGGTAGCTATCAAAATGTATGTAAGTAAACAGTTCACCGATCTCATACTTTCTTTGTGTTTTGTAGAATTACCTCCACTCTTCAGGTAAGATGATGATGATAAATTTTAATTTGTTTTATTTATCATCACTAACATTCTCTTTTGATATTTAACACTATCATCTAAAGAATTATCTTGGCCGACTGTTTTCTGGCAAAATATAATCTTGGTTTCATTTATTTATTTATATATATATTTTGAACAATAAGAAAGTAAAAAATTAAAATCATTAGACACACTGGGTTGTAGATTAATATTCTTTCGTTTTTTTATTATTAGTATTCCATTTAGATTCCTCGACTAGTTTCGACCGAAATGGCCATCATCGGGAGGAGAAATATTTCTGCTTGCTGTTGGCAGTGAACTACAGAAATCTTTTATGTAAAGATGTGTTTAGTAATCTGTATGGATAATTCTAGGGAGGATATAATCCAGAGAGCTCAATGTAAAAACAAAGCTAATATTAATTATATTAAGAAACGGACAACTTTTAAGTGTTCATGGTGATTATAATTTATTTACTTAGAATCAAAATTTGATTCTAAATCCTTGGATCTGAGCAATTAGAATCAAATTATATAAAAATTATAAATTATAATCACCATGAACT
>CAHIKZ030000408.1:325000-337500 GCA_903632075.3 Acanthosepion pharaonis | reverse complement strand
ATCATTATATCCAAAAGATTTTTACATTTTAAAGATATTTTCTGGCTTTAAATAACCTGCAAAAGGTTGATAAACCATAAAAAAACAATCAATTAATTAATCATGGCCCTTTTTCAAGGGTATTAGTACAAAGTAAATGAAACAGTTGGAATTGAACTCTGCAGACCTAATTCATTTTCTCTACTGATATCTGTTACACCATCCACACCTCCTTTCCTTATGAAGAAATTATTAATATTACTTTTACTAAGAATGGAAGTGTTCAATATTTGAACATATTATACATTTGAATCTAAAATCCTGAACAAGTGTGCTTAGCATCAGTTCACTATTTGATAGCATTGAGTAATAATATTCATTAGTACAAACTACTACATCTGAGTTGTGTATGAAACAGGCAGTAAGAGAATTTTTTGATAACGGAGAATTGTGCACCAAATGAAATTCAAACTTATGAATGCAGTTAAAATCTGTGAATATGTAAATAATTTATCTGCAGAAAAGGGCCTCAAAGGAAAATGATTTTTTGCACCAAGATTTTTTTTGGTGGGGTGCACCAAGAACAATGCAAGATCACATTGCAGTCAACAAGCTGCAAATGAACCTGATATTCTGTTGTTGCACTTGCTCTCTGTACAGCTCTAATTTGGTGCCATAAGATTTCTGATTGTTTCAAGAATTGCAAAAAGGTGTTCAAATGCCAATGCATTTCTTTTGACACTGAAGTTACTGTGCACAATGGTGCTCAAAAAGTAAAAAATGATTTCTTTTTCTCTACTGAATGAAAAACCATACAAAATGTTTGGAATGTGTGTAGCACTAAAGTTTTGATTGTTAAAGAAAAAAAATTTGTAATTTTGAAGATAAATTTACATCATTTGATTTATTATTTCAATTATTCTCTCGAATTTTGATCATCTCCTGATTTACATTTTGATTTTGATTAGGTCCTGATTTACGTTATTTCGATACCAGTTTGATTATTAGGTCCTGATTTACATTATTTTCATACCAGTTTGATTATTCGGTCCTGATACCAGTTTGATTATTCGGTCCTGATTTACATTATTTCGATACCAGTTTGATTATTCGGTCCTGATTTACATTATTTCGATACCAGTTTGATTATTCGGTCCTGATTTACATTATTTTGATACCAGTTTTGTTATTCTGTTTCAATACCAGTTTTATTATTCAATCTGGTCTAAATCTTGGTTTACAGAATTGGAGATGGCCCTTATCACTCAACACTTGTAATTTTGAAGAGGAAATAAATTCCTTTAAATTTTCTCTTTGATCTAAAACTTGTTTTATAGGAGCAGAAAGCTTACTTATCAATCAACATTGATAATTTTAAAGAAAAATAAATTTACTTCCTTTTGATACCAATTTCATTTGCTTTGTTTAAAACTTGTTTCATAAGATGTGATATCTTATTTATCAATGAACTGTGATATAAATTGCCTGAATCCATAATTTCAAAGTTTCTCTCTAGCATCATCCCCAACTCAGCTCTTTCATAAAAATAAACTTGTAATTTTGAAGAGAAATTTACTTCATTTAAATACTAGTGACATTATTTTATCTGGTCTAAAACTTGTTTTATAGGATTGGGAATCTTATCAATGAACTTTGATATAAATTGTCTGAAACCATAATTTCAAAGTGCTTTTTTTTCCCTTCTCTCCAGTATCAAATTCAACTTAGCTTTTGTTTTTTTTTCTATTCAGATGCAGAGTATTGATCTATATTTAGAAGATAGATTAGTTCTAGAAATGTAATTTTTTTTTTTTTTTTTTTCTTGAGACATAACATTGTTGCCAGATAAACATCTATTGACCACTGTACAGGTGGCGTGTCCAGACCAATAAATCATATTGATTTAGGTCAAAGAAAAATATTAATTTTCTTTTTAGTTCCTTCGGGGAAACTAAATGTCAATTCCTGACCAATATGATGAATCTGGTTAGTAAGATAATCAAAGTTGTAGAAAAGCAACCAGAAATAATTTTTCAAATTTTTTTTTTTATTTCATAGATTAAGCAATTCAGATTATGAATTCCAAAGAAATTTTTTTTTTTTACTAAATTTTAAGATGAGGGTGGGGAGGTTTGCTATGTAAATTCATTGTAAATTGATCTCCTTACAAAACCAAAAACAAATATGCTCATTTGCCATGTTACTTAAGATTTAAAAAAAAATCTAATAACAAACATTTGAAATTTGCAATCTGGAGAGCTTAATCAATAGTTATATATGAAAAAAGAACATCTGTCTATATTTCTGAGATGAGGTATCGTAATTATTTAGACAATTTACATTGTTCGGACTGTTGTCCTTGTCTTTATTGTCATATTCACAACATTTTGGCCATTGGACACTTCAACCTTCTTCAGGTGATATGCATTGGAATTTCAGATCAAAGCCTTTTAGTCCACACGGGTAGATTGTTCTAGTTCCACGTACCATACCTTTTCTGGATATCTCGGTTTCAGTTATCTCCCTTTAGTAAATCAACTCTCCAAGTTTTTGTTCACCTCTGCTGTGGCCGAGTGGATAAAAGCATTTGTTGAAGTAATCCAGAAAGTGGCTTGACCCAAGGAGTTGTGAGTTCAATAAAAAAATAAATGCTTGTTAAGTGTAAGTTCACTTAAATTTTGTCATATATATTTGGTAAAGGAAATTTAAAATTATTACTTTGTTCAGATGTTCTCCTTACTACTGTTTTTACTATCCCCTTTTTCTGAAAGCCCCCTTTTTTATCCCCCACCTCCAATCTCTTCTGCTTGCTACTCCTTTTTCTAAAACACCGCCTTTTTCCTCATCATTCTTCCAAGATCTTAGTTCCTACTTTGGGAATCTCATTCCTAGACTTGGTTTAGTAAATCATTAGGGTACTTTAGCTGTGGCTTATGCTGTGGCTAATGGTCAGTTCCCCTCTCTTGTGGGTCCCCTCCCTATCTTTCTATTCTTTTCTCCTGTTTATCCCCTTATTTCAATCTCCCCCTCTCTCCTCCTATATATTCTCTCCCCTATCTCTCCACCTCTGTCCCTCCACCTCCTCTATCTTTCTCTCCACCTCTATCTCTCTCATCTATCTCTCTTTCTCCACCCCATCTCCTCTGTATCCCCACCCCTCTCTCCACCTCTATCTCTCTCCACCTCTATCTCTCTCCACCTCTATCTCTCTCCACCTCTATCTCTCTCCACCTCTATCTCTCTCCACCTCTATCTCTCTCCACCTCTATCTCTCTCCACCTCTCTCTCCCCACCCCTTCTATATCCCTCTCTCTCTCTCCTCTCTCTCCACCTATCTCCCACCTCTCTCCACCTCTATCTCCCTCTCTCTCTCTATCTCATCCCTCTTTCTCCCACCCTCTATATCCCTCTTCCATCCCCCCTGTTCATCCTCTTTCTCCCTATCCCCTTCCATCCCCCACTGTTCAGCTGTGGAGCTTGTCATTTTCAGGCACAATAACTCCATCTTTTTCTTTATTGTTTGTGATGATGTAAAAATGTTTCGTCTCCAAGAGGACATTCTGACCTGCTTTGTTCAGTGAGTAAATGAAAACCTTTCATCAAACACTCACTGTATCTTAATTTTTTCAAAATGTCCTCGAAAGTGGGAAGATTGTTCATTTTGCAGTCGAACATACATCCATATTTTAAATTTAGACTCTAGAATTGTAATTCAGTATTGGGTTTACTTCTATGGCATAGAGAGGTTAAAGATTAAAAGTCCCAGATTTTAATTGTGATTATGTTACTCAATATAGAATGCCAGATTTGGGGACCAAGTTTGGCTTTCGAGAATAAAATAGGAAAAAAAAAGAAAAAGAAAAAAGTTTGAGATTTTAAAAAAAAATAAATAAATTAGAAAATGAGTTTCTTTTTAGTTGGTGAATTTAGGCAGACTAATTCTAAAAATTCTAATTTCAATAGAAGTGAGTCAGGTCTTGAATAATGGGATGGGGTTCAAAATCTAATAAACAGAGAGGCTGGAATAATCTTGGTAGGAACTAGCTTTTTTTTCTTTTTTTTTTTTTTTTTTTTTTTTTTCTTTTTTTTTCTTTTTTTTTTTTTTAGAATTTATTTGAACAAAGAAATGATATGCTGACATACAGTAAATTATTTAATGAGAGTTAAAACTGTTTTCTTCTCGATTAAAATTTTTATCGGAAATAAATATAAACTTGACAAGGCCTATTTCTAAATGTCCTTCATGTCTTCTTCATGGATTGTCTGCCATTGTTTTTAATTGTAATCAAGATGGAGTAAAATGAACAAAACATCTTTGATTTGGTATTTCAGGAACAAGTCTTCTTTGCTTAGCATCCCAATGTTGTTTTATCTTTTATTTTAATTACTTTAATTCTGGCTCATTTTACATTTCTGCACAACAGCTGCTTTTCTTGAATGGAATATTGTTCATAAAAGCCACTTGCCAATTTTCTTTCCTCAGTCATTTCTTTTAAATTAATTTTTTAAATAACAAGCAAAGACTGCACGTTACACGATTGAAATATTATTTTAATTTGTTATGATTCAAATGAAATTTTAGAATTGAATGAATTATAATTTGAATGAAGTTTTAGAATCTGTATCAAATCAATTTTGCAATTATAAATCCTTCATTTCTAAGAATTTTTTTTTCTCGGATGATTCCACGAAAATAAGCAAGTTGGGAGATGATGTTGGACTTTTTTTCATTTAATAAGCGGGACTGATTATAATGGATGCATTAGTAAATAAAATATGAAAAAATTTAATATTTAAAAAAAAAATATGCAGTTGCTTTTTTATATATTGTTCCTGTTTAACTGTTTTAGCCTGTTTATTTTTCTTTTCCATGCTTGAAATATTTCTAGCATTAGTCATTTTTGCTAAACAATATATGATTTCAGGTGGGAAGAGAAAATACATTACTTTTCTTTCTATATAAATGCTAATTATCAAGAATATTGTTCACCTTGTGAAATGAAATTATTGCCTTTACCTTTCTTTCAGTTTCCCTTGTTTTTACCGTAATCTTATTTTCTGTTCTCTCTCTCTCTCTCTCTCACCCTCTCTCTCTCACCCTCTCTCACCCTCCATCTTTCTCACCCCTCGTCTCTCTCTTGCTTGCTATCTCGCTTGTCCTCTCTCGCTCTTTCTGTCTCAAAAATAATTCATTAGATAAATCGTAAGGGATACAAGTTGAATTAAGTAATGTAAATTTGAATTACTTTAGTCATAAGTAATACTGTTTTCCATTGTTGAAGTTATAATTTCCAGGTTACCTCCCCTCACAAAAAAAAAAAAAATTTCTCAAAAATTTTACCCTGTCTTTTGTAGGTTACTTTTTTATTTTAATACATTATTTTATTTATTTAATTCTTTTTTTTCTCAGTTCAAAACTGGGAAGTGCCCTTGGCATAAATTTTAGATTACGGCACTTGTCATTGTTTATTTATTTATTTATTACTTAAGCTTTGATAGTGTCTGGTGTTATTCTGTTGATGGTTTTTGTTTTGTGTACATGTTTTTTTGTATTTCCTTGGCCAAACATTGATTTATATATTAAATATGTCTTTGTGGAGAATTTCTTATCTCTCAAATTTTTGGTTTTCCATCTTTAAAACTGTTGTAATGTTCAAAATATTTGAGAATTAGGAAGGTTGTAGTTAGAAAGAGTATTGAAGGAACAGAAGACTAGGTAGGGAAAACAAAGTGGTTTACCCAATACTCATACATAGAATGGAAAAACTTCAGTAAATCAACTACTCAAATCCATACTCTAATGATGATTTTCTAAGCGTAGCTTAGATGTGGCACAAGGCCAAAAGTATAGGGCACCTAGGAAGGGCTGAATTCACTTTTTAGCAGTAATTGATCTAGAAAGACAAGCTTGCTAATCTCTTTCCCCACATCGAAGTACCCAAATCCTACTCTAATGTGCCTACTTGCCATATTTATAAGTAGGAGCAGTCCATTGTCACAGTAGTAGAGAAAAACAGGAACTACAACAAAAGCAATTCCCTCCCTCCCATTAGTCAGTCTTGTATTTGTAAAAGGAATAAAACCCAGCTGGTATTAAAAACCAAAAATACAATTTAAAAAGTAAAAAACTTTATGACAAGTCAAAAAAGAAAAATTGTTGTTTGTCAAAATGTTTGTCTCTTTGAAATGGTATAAAAAGAAAAACACATGCAAGATTTCTATATTTTTTTTTTTTTTTTTTAACCCTTTCACTTGCCAAATATTTTAGGAAATACATTTCATTTTCAGACAAATTTCTTTATTTGTTTTTAATAATACATTAACTAAGAAACTGAGGCACCTTGAAGTACACAAGCAGTGGCTAACACCTCTACTAGATGTATGAGTTGACAGTTGGACTCAGTTTCAAGCTCAGAAGGGCATGAAAATCAAGATCGACATATAAACACATCTATGCTGTGGAAGGGGTTAAAATAGAAGTGTTATGACATGACATGACTTGTGGACAGTATTATTCTCAACTGCTTTCAATCTGGGCTGAAGTATAAGGTGAAAAGTAATCATAAAGCTTTTGTTCCAACGCTCTTAACCTTTATCACTTTGAGAGTTCATGTGCAGTACAAAAAGTTTATGCTGCCATTGAAGGTGACTCTGATCCCTGAACAATAGTGTGTTTGAGTTTCATAGTTGTGTTGTCATATCCTGCTATGGCAACAGAAAACAACTTTGAGTGAAATTAACAATAAGGTTACTGCAATTGAGAAACCTTGAAAAAGAATGCAGTGCAAAGGTAAGTAATATTAGTAATGCAGAGGGCTAAAGCTTAATATTGGCACTGTCAACTCAACCTGCAGCACTTTCAATAATCCCTCCTAATAAAGTTGATAAAGAATTTGCCAATGCCTCTGTCAACAGCAAAGATTTAGTATCAATTTGCTCATTTACAAACATTGCACACAGACTTGAAGTAAAGAGATCATTTAGTAGGCTAACTTTCGTGAGTTTGATTTGTTCTGGTTGCCCCACAGGTAACCTTGTGCCAGACATAGTAAATACTTTGGGTTGTTAAATTGTTGAATAATGTTGAGTAACAGCAATCCATCAAGATTTTCATCCTTTTTTATTACATTTATGGCAATATAGCAAATATTAAATACATTTCTTCTTTTTTTTTTTTTCTATTTTTTTTTTTAATTCATTGGAAATTATTTTACTATAACATCCATTGCAAATCACTGAATCCATCCTGCACGTTCATAAATCTACCATTCATCTGTGCGTTGAATATTGCTGCCATGCCTGGTTTGGTGCTCTGGCTATATATCTCAAGATTTTTGACAAAATCCAAAGAACGGTCTAATGTTATTGACCCTAACCTGGCATCTTGACTTGAGTCCCTTTCCCACCGCTGTAAAGTGGCTTCTCTCCGTCTTTTCTATGAATATTTTTATAATCGCCTTGGTACCTCATTCTTGTGAATTTAAGCATACTACTGGACTGGCTACTAGTGCACATTGTTTTACTGTTGAAATAGGTAGATTTGTATGTTCTAGTCTAATAGTTTCCTGCCGTATCAGTCTATATTTCTGAGATGAGGTATTATGTACACTATTTACATTATTTGGACTATTGTCCTTATCTTTGTTGCCATATTTATCACAACATTTCGGCCGTTGTATGCTCTGGCCTTCTTCAGGTGGTTGGAATGTCAAACTGAACCCTTTATTAAGGACACATGACACAGTGGATAAAGGCATTGATTAGATCCAGTGACAGGACCCAAAGAGTTGTTCCATACCTGGTTAAGTCAGTGAAGAACTTGGAGAGGGGAATTAACAGGAGATAACTGATAACGGACATCCATTAGACACGGCATGTGGAACTAGAACAGTCTACCCCAGGGAACGAAATAAAGGGTTCATTTTGGCATTCCAACCACCTGAAGTAGGCTGGAGCGTACAACGGCTGAAACATTGTGATAAATATGGCAACAAAGTGGAGGACAATAGTCCAAATAATGTAAATGGTGTAGCTTCCTGTCCTTTATAAGTAAATTTTGTTTTAATGCTCTCCTTAACCCTGTTTTTCTAACCATTTACACAATCTCTTTAGGTAGCTTACATTATTTACATTATTCGGACCGTTATCAACTTCACTGCCATATTCACAATGTTTCAGCCATTGTATGCTCCAGCCTTCTTCAGGTGATTGGAATTTTGAACTGAACCCTTTTTATCCACCGGGGTGGATTGTTCTAGTTCCATATGACTAGACCCAAAGAGTTGTCAGTTCAATACCAGTCCACAGCAATGGTGAACCAAATTTGGAGAATTGAGTTAAAGGGAAATAACTGGGCCAGCTGGAAGAGTCATGGCACGTGGAACTAGAACAATCTGCTCCAGTGTACAAAAAAGAGTTTGGTTTGAAATTCCAATCACCTGAAGAAGGTCAGAGCATACAATGACCAAAACATTGTGAATATGGCAATGAAAATGAGGATAACAGTTCGAATAATGTAAATAATATAAGTAATCATAATACCTCATCTCAAAGATATAGACAAATACTCTTTAGGTAGGTTATGTGCTATTTTCCTCTGTTCCTCTTGCCTTCAATTTATTATGTGAATATCAAATTTTCTCAACCCTCTTTCCTCATTATGTACCCTAGAAATTTTGACTATTTCTTTCTAATGTTAAGTATAAGTGTCCTTTTTATTACCATTTTCTTTAAAACTTAATCATTGCTCACATGTTCAGTTCCTGATATTCTCAGCATCCTTCTGTGGAATCATATTTCTGTTGCTTTAAGTCTCTTTATCTGTAAGAAGATTATTCTGGATTCATTGGAGGTCTACATAACAGTTCAGTACTCTTTTCTTTGTTTCTAACTAAATTTCCCAGTTTAGTTTTGCATAGCTTTTGGGGAACAATTTTTTGTTATCCCAATGCACCTTCGAATTTCAGTGTCACACTTTCATCCTCTTGCAGGAGGACGGATATCATGTAACAATTCAATACTCGTTTCTTTGTTTCTAACAAAACTTTCCTGTTTCTTAATCTGCTTAGCTTTTGGAATGCATCTTTGGCCATCCCAATACGTCTTCAGATCTCAGTGTTGCATTTTCCATCCTCTGTTAGAACACTTCCCAGATATTTAAATTTTGGTACTTGTTTGATTTTTAGTATCTCTGATTTGTAATTTGCATTTTGGTCTGTCCCTTTTGCTGATGACTATGCATTCTGTCTTCTTGGAGTTTATACTTAGACCTTTCTTCTTGCTCGCAGTCACCACTTTGTTTATTCTTTGTCCTTGTTGAGGCAGTTTCTTCGCTTTGTTTATTTTAAGTTTGTAAGCAAACAAATAATATTGTGTAAACATTTAAAATTGTTTAACTTTACAAAAATACCATTGAGTTGATTTAATAGCTATTTATTCAGACTGATACAATCAATATTTAGTCATTGGCAGTTATATTTTTGTTTAGTATCTAAGGAATTGTGATCTTGCCAATAATCTAGTTGTATGCAATTTATAACCTTCATTTTGGTAACAACCCTCAAGGCATTGTGATTAAAGCAACTAAATACATAAATAATGTCATCAGTTACGTACTGTATCTGACCATGACTGATTCCTCATCATGTTTATTATTAATACGACTCAATTTATACAGAGGTTAATAACATTTTAATGCCTATATCAAGGTTGATTTATTATCTTCCGCTACAATAGATAGAATGCTTTCAGCCATATTAGATTAAACATGCCTGGGTATTGAATAAAACATTGCTTGAGATTAAGTAGTTGTTCACTAACTTTTAATGTCAGCTGTTAATATTAGAGTTACATTTTATACTTGATACTAATGTTGTACTTTTTCCCAATTTGTAATTGTACACAGTTATCAAGGATGTAATCAGTTTCAAACTTGACATTTGTAAATAAAAACAAAGTACAGATAACTCTTTATGAAGCCAGGGATCAATTTAATGCTGTATTTATATTATGAACAGGACACCCACGCTTTTTAAAATGATATATTATAATTCTTACATTTGTCATGGGGAGAGGATTATCTGATAAATGCTAATCTACAAAAATTGTTCCAAAAAGAAATTTTTTTTTTTTTTTTTTTTAACAACTGGACAAGTAAATCAAAGAAGTGTCTGTCTGGAAGGAGGAGGAGGAGGAGGAGTCATATTTTATAATTCTTCATAATTCTTTAACATGCTAACAGTTTCTTTTATCACACTTCTCGCTTGCAGAACTCTCTTCTGATTTCTTGCTTCCCAGTCAACTTTGATCTCCAAAAATTTAAATTCAATGTGACTTACCATCTGTTTTCTTAATTCTTGTTCTTTTATTGACCTCTCTCTTTAATAGTATTTTTTTCTCATATTCTCTAGCACTCAGTAACCTCTTGCATCTTAGTGGTTTTATTGCCTTGCTTGGGCTGAAATAAAATGATTAAAAAAAAAAAAATAGAAGTCTCAAAGAAAATGAAATCTTTATTTATATATATATATATATATATATACACACACACACATTTAATTTATTTTATTTTTTTCTGTTTTTGATTTGAAAAGATAAGAATTTTCAAACCTGAAAATAAATCATCCTCCTAACTAATAAGATTTGGGAACCCAAATCTATCAGTCTATATAAAAATGATTCCCTCTTGGCATTGGCATTCCTTATAAATAAAAAGAAAAATATTTTAAAAAAAATCAGTAGGTGCCTTTCAGCAGGTTTTCTAGAGTATACAAACCACCAAATGGAATAAAGGTGGGTGGCTGCTGAAATACAAGTATCCAGTTGAAGTAATAAAAATGTTGGATTAAAATTAAATTCAATAATTCCTTGGATTGATTGATTGTTTTTATGTAATATCAACCTTTTGCAGCTTATTTAAAGCCAGAGAATATTTTAGATTAATTATAAGAATTTTTGCGATAATAATGATTCACTGCTAAAAGTTTTACTAATTAACCTGTAGCTGGGGAGAAGAAGTGGATTCATACCTTTCCCAAGTGTATTTGCATGTAAGTGAATATGAATAAAATCAAGCTGACTGGAATTGGAACTTGGCTGATTTTCATTTCTATTCATTACAACACCCTGATATACAAGCTTACAGTACCTGTTATTTCCAAGTGGTCACCCATTTAGATACTGACCAGGCTTGACTTTTCTTAACTTGATCGTACGAGAACTAATGTTCCAACATATGGCTATAAGCCTATTTTTCAATATATACATTGTTATATAGGAATAAAGTGTTACTGCCAACATAGATTTTGAACATAGATCACCAGTGAGCAAACACAGGCAATCCCATTATTGAATTAAGTGGATCACATGACCATTGGAGGAACGCATAAGTAGGAGTTTGTGTGATGTCTCATTGATCGCTATTTCTACTCTATCCTCTATTACTATACGGACCGCTATTCTCTACTCTAGGCACTATACTATTTCTCTATTTAGATCACTATACGGATTACTATTCAAACGAGTATTATGAAGCAAGTACTATTAGTGCAAGTGAGATTCAAAGGCATCTGACACCAGTATTGTTCAATGGCATTACTGTAGTTGTATCTGCAATTACAAAGTCTCTACTACAATGAGTATTATGAAGTGACAACAAGTATTCACTGACATCACAAAAGTTGGCAACAAGTGTTCATTGACATAACAAAATACACACACACACACATATAAAATTGAAAAAAGTTCTCGGTCCAATCAAAGTAATTTAAAAAAAAAAAAAAAAAAAAAGAATTTAAATCTTGCTGTTTGGTTATTTGGTCAAATTTTATTTAGGAAGTGGGTCAGGCTGAAACTTTCTCAGCCCCATCTCTTGTTTTGCATGTACATTGAAGAGTGTGTCACATATGGTAAGTAGTAGGAGTCGTGCTTGTATGTAGACTTAAAATGAATGACATTGAAATCTCAGAACTTAACATGTTTAAGTACAGCAGCCCATTTCATAATGTCAGGTAAAATGTCAATAATTTTCTATCGTTAAATGTCAATTATAAACCAACGATGCAGTTTATAAATACATTGGACATTATTTTAAAAGATTTCAGGGTAAAAAAAAAACAAACTATCATTCTACATAACTATCTATTGTTCTATCTATCTGTCTATCTTATGTACTATACATTCTGAGTGACAACTATGTCGGTGATTATCCTTGCAAAAATTTAAAATCATTAAAATTGCTCATGTTTGAGAAAAAAAGAGTAATCAACAAGGAAATTAGATTAGAAAATAACTGGAGATATATAAAAAGACAAAAGGAAAACTTATCTTAGCCAACGTGTTTCATCTTCTGAGGGACTTTATCAGGGCAAATGTGATAAAATCCTTGCATTTACCTTAATAAACTCCCTCAGAGGACGAATCGCATCAGATAAGTTTTCTTTTTGTCTTCATATTGTCTTTTCACAGATGTACTCTATCTGAAGTTTTTCACAGGTATATACACACACACACACACACACACA